>JAVKPL010014281.1:0-80912 GCA_032173675.1 Gastrolobium villosum | reverse complement strand
CTCGTAAGCCGAAAGGATCGGGAACTGTGACGATGCCCAAATAAGGCATTGAAGCTAATTTCTGGTGTGTCCTCAGTAACTGGAATATCATCCAGGATCGGAGTAGGTCCAGGATCAAAGGTTTCATCATCACCTTCCAAATATAACAACGTCGGCTGGCCTTTACACTTGTGACCGAACGAATATTTTTCGTCGCAGTTATAACACAAGTTCTTCTCGCGTTTCTTCAGCATTTCCTCCGGAGATAGACGACGGATCGGCAAAGCTGCAGTAGGAGGAGCAGTAGTGGAAGGAACAGAAGAAACATTAGTTAAGGGTTTCGGGCTGGGTTGCCAGGGGCGGTTAGATCTGGAATCAGTGGCCTGATCTTCGAAAACCCTGGCTAAAGAAAAAGCTTCATGGTAATCGCCCGGTCTGAGAGTAAGCACAGAGTGACGGATGTGTGGTTTGAGACCCGAAATAAAAATGCTGCGAATAAGAGTGGCCGAAGACCCGGGACCTTACTCACCAATTTCTCAAACGAGGATTGGTTGTCCAGAACCGATCCACTTTGTTGAATTTTCACCAACGCGCTAGCAGGGTCGTCGAACTCAGACGGTCCAAATCGACGAAGCAGGGCCGTAGAAAACGTTCTCCAATCAGTCATCAATCCATTTTGATCCGCTCCGTAAAACCAACTTGCAGCTGGTTCAGTAAGATGAAATGCAGCTAAATTCAGGCGATCTGGAAGAGGAACCTGGTAAAATGTGAAATAACGCTCGACCGCCGTAAGCCACGTAGTAGGATCTCCCGAAGAGAAACGGGGAAAATCCAATTTGACCTGTCGAGATCGAGGATTTTCACCACCCGGACCATTACCCAGAATGCCACGGTTGTTGTTCTGAATCTCAAGCAGTCGGTTCAGATCTTGATGAAAATGTGTATGGGAATCTTGAATGAGAAGCTGGGAATCATGCAACTGTGTCTGTGATTCCTGAAGAGAAAGATGTTGCTGTTCGCGGATTAGATCAGCTGCGCAGAACTGTTGTTCCAGGGCATCCAATCGTTGCTGCAACTCCCGCATGCGAGTATTTTCAGCCATGAACGGAAGGAAGAGGAGCAATGAAAGCACCAAATGTAACAGTCTTAGATCTACAGGGGTGAGAGAGAGAGAGAAAAGATAGAGATAGAAAGTATAGAGGGAAATTGTCCAACAATTTTCAATATCTTCATTCACACCCCTCACTGGGCTAAATAACAAATTCAGTTACAAGCATTTCCCATGCCACACATTCTAAGCATTTCATTTATTATTGAGTACACACACATGTGGGTCCTTTTGGATCATTGAAAATAATCCTTCAAATACCCTGGTTCCCTCCTAAACCGTGTGGGCCTCATCTGTGCAAGCCCAATAGATTGGGCTGCAACAGAGCATTTTTGATGAAAAATTATTGAGTTGGAAATTTGAAATTGATGATGAATTAATGTTGTTAATGAAGTTATAATGTGAAATAAGTATGAACATGTGTTTGAAAATTGAAAAATCCCATTGTACCTCCCTCCCCTAGGTTCGGCCATGATAGGTTATTTAGGATTTGGTGTGCAAAAAATATAATTGCATAATTTGTGAAGGTTGGTATATTAGTGTATGTTGAGGATTGAGTGTGAAAGTGAGAATACAAATAGGAACATCCCTTGGAAACCTCCTTGATGGCCATTATGGTCCAAATGAGGGATGAATGTGTAAACTTTGTTTTGATAATGTGTTTAGATTCCAATGCATGGAATTAGTAGGTTTATAAAGTGAAATGGCTCAAGGAATAACTAAAGACATCGTGGTTCCTTTGTATGTATGCCCTTGGCCTTGTGAACAAAAATAGGCCTATGTTGTGTTTAAATTGTTAAAGGGATGCTTAGATAACTTAGGAACCATTGGTTGTGTAGAGTAAATGGATGCGAATCCCTAGCTTTCGCTTAGTTTTGGATTCGGCCTTGTGGGAATTTGTGGGGCTAGGAATTGTTAAAAAATTGTAAAGGGTATTTTAGAAGCTTGGTTGGGTCATTCTAAGACCCTATGTAAGTGTGAAATCATGTGGTTGCTTGAGGTGCAAGTGATCATTCTTAAATGATCTAACAAATGAGTTGAAGAAATTGGGGTCTTGACTTGTAAATTGTGGCATCAGTTTAAAGAAATGAAAGTAAATAATAAATGTATGTCTTGTGTAATTACCTGACATTGTATCATTTATTGAGTTTTGTATTGAATTCTTTGTCTAGGTGTGCTTAGGGACTGTGAATGTTTGGATTCCTTTGGAGCTAGATAAGTAACTTGTTCTACAAGTAAGCAAATTAGTAAAGCTCCAATAGGTAAGTTCTATGTTTAAGGAGTCTATTCTTACTTGTTTGCTCCACCATCGTTAGTGGGCTGTGGTTGGATTGTATGATTGTATTTGATACTTTGTATAGATGCATTCATATAGAGCTATATAATAATATGATATTTTTTGTTCTGATGTGATTTCTGTAATGATCTTTGGCCATTGATTCTATGTGCACTGATGTCTGTTTGGGGTCCTCCCTCGGGACTGACTGTGTACACCTCTGATATGTTTTTGGTTCCGCTTGGGAACCAATGCGTTGATTTTCGCTTGGGGTCCTCCCTTGGGAATGACTATGTAAGAACCCGCATTGCTAATTAAGGTAATTAGTAAATTAATTATGATAATTAGGAAATAATTCCATAATTGACCCTAATAATTATTAATGGGCTTAGATAATTATACTGAGTGAGTAAAAATGCTGAAAGTCGCTTTTCGGAAGAAAAGCGCAGATACCGGTTCTGCTACTCGGTATAAATGCGTACCGGAAAAGTATCCCGGAAAATTATAATGAATGCATGATAATTACTAGAATATTATGTAGGACTTGTAAAATAAGTTTCAAGTCAAAATAACGTAATCTGATGCCAGAACTGATACTGGCTATGGAAAAGCGCGTACCGGAAAGATGCTCCGAAAAATAAAATAAAAATATGATAAATCTTAGAAAAATGTCTAGGTCTAGATTCCAAAGTTTGAGATCAAGATCTTTTACTTTGCTATTACGGCTAATACTGCGCGTGTGTGGTCTTGTGCCTATAAATAGACCGATTAAGGGCACAAAACCCTAGGCACATTCATTCTATACGTGGGAGGCTGTTGCATGAAGGTGTGAGGCACTATTCCATTTCCTTCCTCACCTTTCTTGAGGCCAAGTCTTCCCCTTTTGCTTGGTTTCTTCCCTTTCCTCTTCATAAACACTTGTGATCATCCTTGTGAGAGTGAAAGGAGTGTTCTTGGCTGTGTTTCAGCTGCTGTGTGTGAGGTTAGTGGACTGAGTTGGTGAGTTTGAGTGACTTGAACCTTTGGCTTGGCATTGGTGGTGCCAAGGAGCCATCTTGTGGTGCAAGAACCCACCTTGGTGTTGTCATTTTCGTGCTCCTACTTAGGCTGAGTTTGAGGAACCTTGGGAGAGCTCCAAGAGCACACCTTGCTCTGTTTTGAGCTTTGGTAAGTTCCCTCACCTTTGATCTTAAGTTTTGATGCTTAAAGTTGATGTCTTGGCCATGTTTAATGAGTAAACAAGAGGGTATAATGAGTATGAACCTAAAATAGATTAAAAATGGATCCTTTAACGTGTACATGTGTTAAAAGTAGGATCTTTGGAATGGATATTCACGAAATGCAGAAACTGCATTCTGTCGTGAGATATCCGGATATTTGTCGAACAGATATCCGGATATCGATATCCGGATATGGTATCCGGATATTGATATCCGGATATGGGACCTGGGTATCCGGATATGGAATATCCGGATATGTCCCGTGTGATATCCGGATATGGCATATCCGGATATGTCCCTTCTGATATCCGGATATCCTGGGTTTGCGCAGACAGTAGCTGTGCTGTATGAACAGTAAGCTATAGGGTGTGTGTGGACCCTAGATTAATGAACTAAGAACTTGTTGTGCATAAATGTAAAGGAAAGGCGTGATTGTATGCTTGTTGTGCATAAATGTTGATGTATTATTGGTCCATATCAGATTGTGACACTGCTGTTTGTGGACTTGTGAGTGGTTGGACTCTTGGCTTGGATAGCTAGCTTGCAAGGTAAGCTTTCGTGTCCTCGGTTTAGCCATTTTGTTGTTCCACCATGTCCCATGGGGATGGGTTTATGCATGTTGTGTTACATGCTTTATTGTTTTGGAAATGCTGTTGAGCTATTTATATGCAATGAGCTTTTATGAGATGCATGTGGTGTCCACCTAGACGGTAAGCCTGAGTATGTAGTACATACAAGATGGTGAAGCTGTGGGTGAGGTGCAGGTAGTATCCATGTGCTCATGTAGGTATAAACGTATTCCTACATTTCTCTGGCCAGTAGATTTGATAAGCACACATGGCATGATTAATTGCTGCATCGCATAATTTTGGAACTTATATTGTAAATACTATTTTTGAACTTATATTACACATGTAAGTGAGCTTGGGGTGGAGACTCCTTGAGGACCATTGTCTTACTGAGATTTCTTGTTAGAGATCTCACCCCACGTTTGGGGACGCTTATTTCAGGATCAGGTAATGTTGAGGGCTCAGGCGGCAGGAGGCCCGAGCTGAGTTGATATGATGATATGCTGACTGCTGTTATGTTTTCCGCTTTATTTATGTTATCATGTTGAGACTGTTTGTGGGCAGTGTTGCCTTATTTGGTGAGCATGGGGTTTGTCCATGCCATATGATTGTTATTGTCTTTTGTTTTGCTGTTGTAATTAAAGTATCAGGATTTTGACCCAGGCTATGTGTTGTAGTCCTGTGGCTTTAGATACTCACTTATGATTTATATATGAGGTATTTCAGTTAGTTGTCTTGCAATTTACATACAGGCAGTATTTTATGAATTTGATTAAGTAATCAAGTTGGTTAAGTTTAATGACGTCATAATTGAATTAAAGAAAAAGTTATTCCGCATTTTAATTAAGCGTGGCTTAATACGATAGTATGTTAACAATCCGGGTTAACACGGGCTGTTACAGACTACATACCTCTCTGGTAAGATATTTATATATGTTTTGTTCAGTTATGATATCTGTTATATGATGCCTTGTATACTCTGTATTTGACTTTCATGAAGGAGTGGGCCCAGGGTATGGAGAATTCTCTATAAACGTGGTGCTTATTGAGATTTATTATCTCATCCCGTTTGGGGACATGATTTCAGGTGTTCAGATTCCAGTTAAGCTCTCACGAGGCAGGGACACGACCCATGGCTATAGGGGTTGCGACAGACCAGATTTTTGTGTAGCTGTAGGCTACTAATCTTTTGGAGTACATCATGTTGTTTTAGTATTTTATCATTTTGGGATCATGATGTCTAATCCATACTTGTATATGCCCTGTATATATCTTGTTCATGTTTTCAGTTTGATGCATGTACACTTATGTATTCAAGCATGTCTATATTACGTTGTAGTATTCAGTTATATGTCTACATGTTGGTTATGCATGTTGTTAGACATAGTGGCATAGAGCCAAGTTATATATGAGCCCATGTATGGGAATGTGACTTGTGATGGATATCTAATATTTCTGTAATCATAGATTATATAAATTGTTTATCAGGATATCTTGAGAGTGTGATTTGCAAATCCCCATTTGTTCGGTTTTCAGCTGTTACTCTGTCTGATTTTTGTCTTCATTAGATGGAACGAGAAAACTAGAAGGAGTTATATATCATGTGAATAGGATAAAAGAAAAAGAAAAATTTACCTCGTATTTTCGTAAGTTTAGTCTTTCGATGTTTCTGTTTAGTATCATATGTGTGTTAACTGAACCGGCTCGAGACAAGGATTTTACATTTATGGTATCAGAGCAGTTTCTCTAGGGAATTCCGTGATATATATAGCATATAATGTTTAAATTATGATGTCTTGAGTGTTTTTCTTGGAGTGCAATGATATGCATGTTTGATCACTGAGTGTGAGCATAGCTAACTTATTCCTTTGTGTATTAAGTGTAGAATTATGGTTCCTCCAAGAAGGACTCTTGAACCTTCTGGTGACCAATCAGATCCTATTCTGGCTAATATGGTTGTGCCCAGAGCAAGTTGATAGTCAAATAATCCGCAGTCAGATTCTATGGTAACAACTTTGACTGCACTATAGCAAACTATGGTTGCAACTTGGCAGCAAGAACATGAATTAATTATGAAGGCAAATCAGGATATGCTAGAGACCAATAGATTGGCTAATCTTGATATGATGAGGCTTGTATTTGCAGAGATGCGTGCTGGTGTGCAGCCACAGCCACAGCAGCAACAACCTCCTACCCCTCATTCTCTCCAAGTAAAGGAGGGTGAAGGAATTGTTAATCAAGATGAAGTATCTAGTCACAGAGGTGGTGTCGGTGGCAATCACCATGTTAGTGCTGCCAGGCCTGTGCGGCTGCCTGTTATTGATAGAGATCAGAGAGATCCGATGCTAAATGCATTCCGAAAGCATTCACCACCTTATTATAAGGGCGACATTGATCCTATTGTTGCTATTTAGTGGTTAGAGGAACTGGATCGTATCTTTACAGTTACAGAGTGTGATGATCAACAGAGACTGTTGTATGCTTCCTATATGTTACAGAGTGATGCATCTGATTGGTGGAAAAATACCCGCCTACCCTTGGAGTGCTAGTGCCTGACTAGAATAGTGATTTCCACAAATAACTCAACCGAACTTCTATGACGTGGATTAATTTTCAAACATGAATTTATTATTTATAATATGGATTATATTCTTCCGAAATCAATTCTAACAAGGTAATTATCTCCACAGCAAAAAACTTATTGCAATTCCAAGCATACACTATATTAGTAAAAAGTCTAGATCCTCGTAGCATTAAGAATTATTTGCCAAATTCTTGTAGAAGAATTTCCAGAACTGAGGATTATACTTCTTTTTAGGAAGAATTTTACAAGCTATGAAGATATCTTTCTTTCGACCGGGTGAAATTGGTGGTAGTTTGGTTATCCTCTTCTTTTCTATTTAGACCTGTTCAACTTTAGTCTAAGGACTTTTCTTCCCCAAACAATCAAAAATCATTTGAAATTATTTCTTCCTTAAATATGTCCTCCTACCATCATTAACCAAAATACCTTTTCAGATGGTGGTTATACAGCCACAAACATAGTTCTCCATCATTATCCTAAATTATCAGTGAACCAGACATTCATTCTGTTCAACAAAATTTGACCAGTTCTGTGCAAGCAATGGGATTGTAAGGCAAAAAAACTATGCCCTACTCACCTCAACAGAATGGGGTGGCTGAGAGGTTGAATCGATCTCTCATGGAGAAATCATGGAATATGCTGAGCGTTGCAGGCTTGGAAGCTGAGTGTTGGGCGGAGGTAGTGGCTACTGCTTGTTATTTGAAGAACAGGTCTCCTACATCGGCCTTGAAGGAGAAGACTCTGTATGAAGCATATATGCACGTACCCAAGGAGAAAAGAAGCAAGCTTGATAGTAAATCTGAGAAGTGTATCTTTATTGGGTACAAGGATGGCGTCAAAGGTTATAAGTTATGGAATCCGGATACTAAAAGTGTAACTTACAGTAGAGACATTGTATTAAGGGAATTTAAGCTGAATCAAATTTTTCCTGAAGTTCCTGAAAAGTCACAGACAGTGGAGTTGGATATGGGTTGGAAAGAGGATACAGTAAACTCACAGGTTGAATTGGAAAATTCGAATTCTGAAGCTGCTGAATATAACGAGGTAGAGGATGAATTTCCTGAAACCGAGGCTGAGGTTGAAGCACCAAATGTATACACCTGAAAATTATATCCTGTGTGCTAGTGATGATGTTTGTGCATTTAGTTTTACAGGTGATGATCCGAGCACTGTAAAACAAGTTAGGAGCTCAGAGGATGCCAAATAGTGGGAGGAAGCTATAAAAGAAGAGATGAAGTCTCTAATGAAAAATCAAACTTGGAACTTGGTGAATCTACCTATAGACCGAAAAACAATTGGTTGCAAGTGGGTCTTCAAAAAGAAAGTTGGTGCCAATGGGGAGATTGAGCACTACATGGCTCGGTTGGTTGCAAAGGGATATTCACAAACAGAAGGGGTTGATTATGGTGAGGTGTTTTCACCTGTTGCAAAGTTAAATTTCATAAGGCTGGTTTTGTCTGTAGCAGCTGCATATGACTTAGAGGTGGAACAACTGGATATGAAGACGGCTTTCCTTCATGGTGATTTAGAGGAGGTTATTTTCATGAAGCAACCAGAGGGGTTCATAGTAAGAGGCAAAAAGGAGCTAGTCTGCAAGCTGAATAAATCTTTGTATGGCTTGAAGCAGTCCTCGAGGATGTGGTACTTGAAGTTCGAAACTTATGTGGTGAAGCTTGGCTTTGACCGCTGTGATGCTGATCACTGTGTTTATGTGAAAAGGTTAGAAAGTGACTTTGTTATTATAACATTGTATGTTGACAACATGTTACTCGTTGGAAACAGTTTGAAGATAATCAGCACTGTTGTAGTATCATATTTGTGTTAATTGAACCGACTTGAGACAAAGATGTTACAGAAGATTTCTTTTACAGAGTGGGATATTGTAATGCAATTATTGCTGAGTTATCGGGTATTCTAGAAAGGCTGGAGAGGGCCTCGAAAGGTGGTTGGAGGGAAATTATGTTAGAAAGTGATTTAACTTCGGCTATCACTCTGCTCACCAAGGCTGGTGATGCATGATGTGAGTCCTACTTAGTGACTCGTAAACATAAATGACTCTCAAAATCTTGGACCGTTCGACTGCTACATACTTATAGAGAAGGTAACTTTTGCGCGGACTGGTTAGCTAATCTCCCCCTAAAGAATTTGGAATAAGAAGATTTTATTTTATTTCAAATTCCTCACCCTAATATTAGGTGGTTATATTTCTCTGATTTCAGCTCTATTCACAGGGTTAGACTCTCTTTGATGTAATTTTCTTTGCTGGCTTTTTTTTTTTTTTGGATAACTTTGCTGGTTTTTGTTTGGGGCTTTGTCCCCCTCACAGAAAAAAAGTATTATTTCTAACATAAAACATCTCTAGATTTTGAGAGACATTAACACTCCTAATTAATTAACTTACGAGCATCGATAAACGTTATTAATGTTTTGATCATTTTAGCCGGTGCCCTTGTAGTTTGTCCGACACACAATGTACTTGTATGAGTTTGGATTGCATCACATGGTCTTGGAAATAATGCTAAATTATTAATTAAGAAGAACTTCATTAGATTTGATAAAACACATAAGGAAAAAATAGAAGAAAAAATAAATAAATAATATACTCTAAACTTTTTTTTTTGTAACCATCGTGGCCTAGGCCCAAAATTATATTCGAAACTTTAGAAGAACAAAATTTGAGAGAAAAAAAGTTGATTCTGTCTATTTCTAATTTTTTATTTTATTTTTTTAAAAAAGTTCACCTTCTTTAATATTTTCTGCTATTACTAAATTTACTTCCTCTGCATTGAATATCTTCATATGGTTGTTATCTGTTGGATAAGTTTAGGTCTACATTCTTTAAGACTGACAACTTGTGTTTATAATAATTTGTGGTCCAAAACACAGCTAGCTTCATCATTCATATCCAACCAAAATCGGAAAAGGAAATGAGATAGAGAAATACAAGAGGCAATAAATATTTATTCTAATTGAATAATAGTTTACATAAAACATTGATATTTTTGGTCATTTTATAATAGTACAAGGAATCATTTCACTCACTATAGTAAATTATCTCATACTCATTTAAGATACTTATACATCTCTTTGCTTTTCTCTAAACAAGCACCTTTTGTACTTATAGTAAAACAGATTTAAGCAGTTGCAATTGGACCCAGATTGGCATTTGATGCTTTGAAGGCTTCAAATCTTGGTTCCTTGGCTTGGAACTTCAACCCTGCATAGAGCTTCATGTAGTCCTCAAACACAAATTTTGGGTACACCTGGTTATTCTCCTGTGCTATTGCTGGTGCTGGGTATATAACAGCATCACTACCAGGGTTGTAGAATGAGGCTATTGACATTCTGGTCCCATCAGTTTGTGCTATCACACGGTGCTCCACACTATTGTACTTACCATTTGTGATTACCTGTTTCAACAATAAGAATTATGATTTTGCATTTGACATGTTGTGCAAATGTTGTTAGAGATATAATAGAAACCATTTATGTTCCTTTCATTGGAAACTTAAGCTTCACAGAGAATTGGTTCATGATATGATATCTGTAAAGCATTATTTCAACCCAGAAGCTTGAGTTTGATATGTGAAGGTCCATCAATGGTTTTTTTTTATGGACGTTGAGGATTGAACTCGTGATCCTTGGTTTTAATACAATGTAAAGAATTATTTCAAACCAAAAACTTAAACTTGATAAGTAAAGGCCGATCAATAGTTTTATATTTCACTAAAAATATCAAAGCCTCTATACCCAAACAGTTTAGAGTTTGATCCTTGTTACCCCATTCTTATAATTAAACTAAGGGAAAACATTTTCTCACGTTGCATGAGAATTCAACTCTCATGTTAGTGACAATTCGATTTGCGTGTAAAACTTTTCTTTTCTTTTTTTAATAAATATGGGGCCCACCACTAGTTGAGTCAAATCCCTTAAACTAAATAAATAAACTTGAGGTCTTTTGATGGAACGTTTTAGAAATATAAAAAAAAAATGATTGATATGCCTTTTTCCAACTACCTTAATCATTTTGGGAGAGTTGATTCACCACAAATGTGTTAACATATTTACCTCAAGTTGGTCACCAAGGTTGATGACAATGGAATGGCGCATAGGAGGCACATCTATCCACTTGCCATCTTTGAGCAGCTGAAGGCCACTGACCTTGTCATCTTGGAAAAGAAGGACAACTCCACCAGCATCAGTGTGGGCACGAAGACCTTTAACCAGTTCTGGATTTGGGCATGGAGGGTAGTTAGCAACCTTGGTACCAAAAGTTGGTCCCCTTGATCCATAGAAGGCGTTTTTGAGATACCCCTTCTCTAGTCCAAGATTCTCACAGAACAAGTCTAACAGCTCCTCTGCTAGTTTCTCTATCTTCAAAGCAAATTCCTTCATCACCTTCCTGCATCATTGCCTAAAGCAAATTAGAATTTTGGCATCATTTGGTAATGTCTTGGGACAATACTCTAAAGGATATAAAGAAACAAAATCAAAATTGAGCAATGTTTAAAGCATAACTTTTGCTCCAATTCATATGGGAACTCTTAGCAAATTCTATCAATTTTTATTTTTATTTTTTTTATTTGTGTGCTAACATAGAAGGGCTGGCTTGGCTCAGCGGTAAGCTTGTTTGCCGTGGTGTGTCAGGTCGCGGGTTCGAATTAGCCTCTCAGCAAAAGTGGGGAAAGACTGCCTAGAGTATTCCAGACACTCATGAAGTGGGTAATTGAACTGGGTCGACCCTTTATTTGTGTGCTAACATGTACTTATGTATCATTATATGTCGTGCCATGTATATAAACCACTCTCAGTTAAAGCCTGAATACGAAGTTATTTTTCTAATTCGAATCCATGTGCAATATATATACTGACAAATATTTGATTTGTGTGTAACCTGTACTCATCAGTGAGATCAAGTATCTCCGAAATGTTTGACTCAGGTAAGTGACGCAATTGGAAGGTACTCTCCCAATCCATATCTTTGACCTCAGTTTGAACACCCTCAAGCCCTTTGCTGGCCATTAATTCCTTGAACCTTTGTTCCATGCAATTCCTGTAGTGCTCTTTGGTCAACCTCTCCACAGTGTCCATTAAATCATAGGGTATGCCATGGTTCACCACCTACAGTCTCCAAAGCAAACAATAAAAGACAAGTACCAAAATAAAGCACAATAACTAACAAAGAGCAGAGGAAAAAAAGAAAAAAGGCTTCATTGGGTTCATAAGGTACCTCAAAGAATCCCCAGTTCTCACAAGCATCCTTGATTTTCTCCATAGTAACTTTTCTCTCCTCACCATTGAGCTTGTCCAAGCTGATAACTGGGAAGTTCTCCATTTCTCAAACTTTAAAATCTTTCTCAATGCTTCTTTCTCTAAGTAATGTAGTTTGCTCTATGCTTATTAGAGTTTTGGAGGATGGTATTTATAGACCTTTAGATCAAGACCAAACATAACTAAATACTATTTAAAAATTACATGAATATATCTTAATTATCTGCTTTGTTCAGCCTTATTTTATTATTAGCTTTAGTCCATATCATAGCTTGTGTTTTTTTTTTTTTTTTTCGTTCCGTTGTTGAATTGTCTTTCCACTTTGGTCTAGGTTGGACCCACTTGGTGGCTAAAACTCTTGAATATTTGACCAAATTAAACCATATAAGCTGCCACCACCGTTTATTCATTTTTCATTTCTTAAATGTTAACAATCTGAAAGTGATGTCTAAGAAGGTATCTAGCAATTGCAATTCCAAAATCTTATAGCATCCCCACCTTAGAAGTTTATATAGATGATGTGTTTTTTGTTTGAGCACAATTACTCTTATGTTACGTAGAAAGGGAAAAATCAGAGCTACCGAAAAAAAAGGTGAGAAATTGAATGGCTTGTTAATGTTACATGCATGTTCCCTTTCATTAATATGTCAGATAGAATAAGCTTTACATTTTCTCATATTGCATGAGAATTCAATTCTCATGTTGTGATCCTTCGATTTGCGTGTAAAACTTCTATTTTCTTTTTCTCTTTTTAATAAATGTGGGGCCCACCACTAGTTGAGTCACAACATGAGAATTGAATTCTCATGCAACATGAGAAAATCAAACCCCTTTAAACAATAGAAAAATAGAAAAGTTTGGATATATTTAATTAGATTATGTGTTTAATTCTCACTTAACTACAACAAATTTTGGGTGCTTTTGTTTGATGTCACCATTTATGCAATTTGGTGTGTGGACTATGGCTATTGGCTATGACACGCAAAAGCTTCCATGACATTCCAACCCTTAAGTTTATCCACGTGTTCAACATCTTATATTATTAGTATACGACTCTTAATGTAACTTGTTTTCTGTTTCTTCTACTTGGTCCAATTATTAATCTTAATATTAATGCCGTTGATGGAGAATTTGCAAATGGGAATTACTAAAATGTAACAAGATGTGACGTACATATATTACACAATTTGCACAGCCAATGGAAAACAATAGTGCTTAGATTAAATTTTCTTTAAGCAACTCTAGTTGCATGAGTGCATGGTAAAACTTGGACGCAAGTTTTAGGAAGAGTATTGTGGGTCTTATCATCTTTGCCCAATTCAGATAAGTCAGCACACGTTAGTAACCGAAGACCGGATTATTTATGAAAAAATAAAATAAAATTAGACGTAACTACACATGTTCAAAATTGTATATATATAAAATTCAAGCAGCCCCATTAAATAATTTTTTGATACCTGCCTATCGAGTCCAAATATATTTGTAATTATGGTCAATTACAATTATATTTAATAATTTACTAAAATAATATCGATGATCTAAGAGTTTAGCATGAGATAAAATAGCTTAACAAAGATTAACATGTTTGGCCACATGCTCCAAGGGATATGTCCAAATAGTTGGTCCCATATTGAGGACAACCTGAAAGGATCTATTGACATGCATGTATATTCCCTTATTTCGTTATTACTTTTTTTTTGGAGATGGTTGGGAATGGACACAAGCGTTTAAAGGAAAATGGACCGAATCTTGAATACTTTTATATAAGGGAGAGTAACTGTTTACAAATTTTTTGGAAATTTGTGTTATGTTATAGAGATTCGTTTTGCGTGCCAAAATAATTTTTTATTTTTTTTTGCTGCGGGCCTCATAAAATGATGTGTGTGTAGGAAATTTTTTGTAAACAAAAAAATTTGTAAATATAACCTGTCCCTTTATATAAATATAAAACAAATTTAATAATGTAATTCAAAAGACAGACACAACTCGCATGGCTCGACCAAACTGCAGTTATGATGAGGGGCGAGCCCAGAATTTTTAAATCAATGAAAATATCTAATTATATATTTTTTCAAACATTAAATTAAAAATATTTTTCAAGAAAAAATTAAAATTTCTAAATAACATTTTAGACTTAATAGTATATTGTGTAATTTTTCAAATTTTTTTGTAATGAACACACTTAACTGCATGCTTTTCTATAAAAATGCATAAATTTTTTAATCATGATTAACGTAATATAAATAATTCATAAACGTTATCTCAAGTAGCATCCAGTCATTTAATTTTACAAAAGCTACTTTGTCTTCATACTACTTGTTCTGCCTGTGGCAGATGTGTCCAACCGAAATTGGATGATTGATCTAGGATTTTAGTGCTTCTCTCTAGATACCTATGAATTAGGTATCTAGTGGGATCGCGAATCACTGTACACAGTGTGATGGCTTTTGCCTTAGGGGTGTATGCGTGTGCGATTGAATAAAATAGGGTTCTTGTCTATCACTTACATGTAGTCTTTAGCTTCTTTATATAGTGTCTACCTTTGAGTTTACGTGGGTTGGGCCTTGTATCATTTGGGGTCTTGGTTCGGTCCACAACACTACTCTTTTTTGATATATTATGTCCTTGCTAGAGACCGTTTTTATAAAAAAATAAAAATAAAAAAAATAAAAATTATCTGTAAAATCAAAAAAATGCACAACAAAGTTTTTAATTTTGTTTTTTTTTGTTTTTATATATCAATCAGTTTATCGATTACCCGACTAGTCTTGTTCAAATATTGTCGGACTCCAAGATCATTTTCTCCATTCTGAGGTTTGAACTCGAGATCTCTGATTAAATGAAATAAATTTCTTATCACTTGAACCGGTGGTTGTTGGTAAGTTTTTAACTTTTTTTAATGTATGTGTAAGATATATTGATCAAAACTTATTAGATTTTGCTGGTGATAAAGAATGCTCTTTCTGTTAGTGAACTCGTTTTAAAGAAGGGAACTCAGTTTAAAAAACAAAATTGTCACTAAGTCTCGATTCAAGATTAGTCTTATAGGTGTTCAAAGAGTTAAAGGTTATGGGATTAACTCGCCTCAAAGACGTAAAAAAAAAGGGGAAAAGAAAAGAAAAATTCACTGCTGCAGTTTATAATCTAGAAAAATCTCATGCACATTTATGGATAATTTTAAGTAAAGATTAATGATGATTTCACAAAAGTGAATTTGGGTTAACAAATCTAAAAGGATTTTTTGTAATAGGAATACTCATTAACTAAATATAGTTATATAATTGAATAAAAGTAAACTAATATTTAAATAAGTTTGAGAATTAGTTAATAAATATGATGTAAAGTGACATATTTTATAATATAATTAATAATATAAATGTATATATATGAATAAACGTAGGAAAGAATAATGGTCCCCTCATGTACACTTTTGGATAATCTTGCCGCCCATGATTGAAAGTTAAATTGCCACAAAGTTGGAGAGTCTGTGGTTCTTAACAGTCCACGCTTGCATTGGCACTTTGAGTGCACATTCTGTCGAGTTCTCATAAAAAAGAAACACCTTATGAGTCATGCAACCATTATGATATTCATGCACTTACTGTATTTCATGAGTTGATCACTTGAGATCTTTATCTCTTCCTTTTCTTTTGCAAATTAGACCCACAGAATTTTTTTTTTAAAGATTATGATGTCTGCCAAGGCTTTAAATTGGGGTCCACTCGATTGAACTTACATTTTAACTATTTTAAGCTAGGGAAAACATTTTCTCATGTTGCATTAGAATTCAATTCTCATGTTGTGACCCTTCGATTTGCGTGCAAAGTTTTTCTTTTTATTTTCTTTTTTTAATAAATGTGGGGCCCACCACTAGTTGAGTCACAACATGAGAATTGAATTCTCAAGAAAATCAAATCCTTTTAAGCTATTGCGACATTTTATTTTTAATCTAGTACGTTTAATGATCCTATTTTTATGTTTTCATTTATAGTTGCAGGTTTGAAGCGATCACAACACAAACTTTTAGCCGATCTTACTGTTGGCCAGTTAAGAGAGCTCATACAACAATACTTATCATAATATATGAGCTAGATACCAAATCTCTGGCTATAATCAATGGCTCTGATATCGAATCTAGGAAAAATTATCATTCACGTACGCATCAATAGATTAAGGGACAACCAACTAATATTATATCTCAATATAAAACCTTAACGTATTAAGTCTGAGTCTTTCTATATATATTTATCACTTAGTCCATATCTAACGAGCAAGAGACTTTGATTCATACAAGCCAATTAATCATTAGCTTTGATATCAATGTTGGCCAATCAGAAAAAGCCAATGGTAGGAGAGAATTACCATCCCCACACATCAATAAGTTAAGGTGTGTTTGGTAGTCAATATTAATAGGGAAAGAAAGGGAAGGGGAAGGTTTTACATAACAATCCTAATTCTCATACTGTTTGAAATTGACAATTACGTGAGCAGTGTGTAAATTCTCTGACTATTAAGGAAGTTCTGTCAGTTGGATCATGAAACTTTCATAATAATGGATGTGAGGATACAATTCGTGCCTAACAAGTCCATTAGAGCCTAAAAGGAATATAAGTTGTGTTTAGAGACAAAAATACAAAATTTGTGTAATAGGGATATTTTGATAATTTTGCAAACTATGTCGGAACTGAGTTATAACAGTCTAGTTAAATTCTCTGATAAATTCTAAGGTTTGTATATGTGTTTAAATTAATTAAATGATATGTAGAATAATTTAAATAAATAGATCAAAGATTGATTAATTAAAAAGTCAACTAGTTTAAAAAGTAAGCTTAAACTTTATACCTAGGCTTAATCTTTGGTCAAAGATGAATGTCTTATTTTCTTTGCTATATTTGATGTGTAATTATGTTATTGTGTGATTGGTTGGTCAAAAATTCAACTGTGTGATGTGTAAAGTGAAAACGAATGAAAATCAAGTTTCTTTATTCTTTGAAAAAGTCAAATATTGTGTGCTATTCTCCTCTCACTTGTGCTTGTCGGTTTTCATGCTCTTTGAACCCATTTCCACACCTAAAAATATGATGGGAATGAAGCTTAACTTGTCTTGAAAGTTTGATAAAAATATTTAAGTTAAACAGTTGAAAAAGTCATAAAAATTAAAGCTTTAAACATTTTAATTTCAAACCACTTGTCATCTTCTTATTCTTTCTTTAAGACACACCAAATATCTCTTCTTCTTCCCCTCCATGATTGTGGCATCCATAGTGAGTGAGAGCTTGAGAAAGCTTGATTTCTAGTCATAATTTCAAGAAAGTTTTAACATGAAAAAGATTCCTTGTGAGCTTGTGAGCAAGAGTCCTAAAACCATACACCTTCTAGCCTTATATTGAGTGAGATAATCCCTCCTAAAGGTTGAACATGGCTGCTGAAATTTGGTGTTTTGAATGAGTTTTTACTTGGTTTTTGTGTTGGAAAAGCTTAAGGGTATCTAAAGGAAGCTGTACAAGGTAATTGCTAACAATTTTGTTGATTTGATGATGATTTGTGAACATTAGCATTCTTGTGTTCAATATGAATTTCTATGTATGTTGATGATGAATTTTGAAGTGGTTTTGTTTTGGAAATTGGTTGTTTAATCTTGTAAATCAAAGACAACATCTTGAATTCTTGAAAAATTGCAAGAATCAAACCTAACCTTAACCTTTCAAATTCGGCCATGAATAATAAATTAGAGTTTGATATGGTTTAATGATGTTTTTATATTAATTGATATGGTGTGATATTTAATCGGTGATTTAAAGTTTAATTAATGGTTTATATGTTAAGAAAATGCATGCAAAGTGTTGATGTTTCAAGTTGTAAATTTGACTATGCATACTAAGTGTATGATAATGATGTGTTTATATGATTGATGATGGAATTAAGGTTGTGTGATGATTTGTTAATGAATTGTGTGATTAAAATACAAAGAAATCCTAAGTATTTAACTATACAACAATTCGGCCAAGAGTAGTTAAATTAGGGTTTGTATGCAAAATGATCAATTGAATGGTTGTAGCATGAATTCTGTAACGCCTGGAAACTTGCAAGGATCAACGACTGTACCCACACACTAACACAAGACTTTTCAGCGTGCTTTGTCCTCACTCGCACACTTCCTGGGAAAACTTCCCAGGAGGTCATCCATTCCAGAATTACTCCAAGTTAAGCACGCTTAACTATGGAGTTCTTCCGTTCTTGGCTATCGAAAAGTAGATGCATCTTGTTAGTATAGGTAGTACCAATTAACTCTTATAAGTTATTCCCAACTGTACCGTCCCATAACAGCACAGTCTCTTGAATCCCTCTATTTCGGGTGTTGATTCGATTCATTTGCACCTCCATTGTTGGAAGCCTACCAGGAGCCGCTCCTTGTCTATGCCCTTTCGCACCGGCGATCACTCCCTTCCCTCGTTAGCGTCCAGGATGTTGCAAATTCAATATGTATTGGATGGTGTGGTGTCATTGGAATGAAGTTTGAATGCATAAAAGTCAAGGACTTTCACTATATAGGTTTCAGCCATTTGAAGTTAATTGTGTATACATGTTGTTTAATTTATTTTGAATGATGTTATATGCATTTGATGTATAATAAAGTGTAAGTGAATGGTTATTTAAGTGTTTGAACTTGTGAAAGTAATTTAACACCTAAAGGACATAAAATCAATGATTTTAAAGCTAAGTTCAAGTATATGTTTTGATGCATGACTAAATGTTAAAGAGGTGTAAACAATGATGAATGAAAAGCATATGAATGTGTATGAATGTGATGGTTGAGATTCGACCATGTTGGGTTTATTTGGTTGGAATTAAAGTTAATTAATAACTAAAACCTAGAAACCTAAATAAAGATTGTTTAAGTAAGTTTGAATGATCAAGTCTCTAATTGTTAATATACAGATGTAGGTTTAACCTAATAAAAAGTGTAAGGTGTAGGTTTGACTTGTGGCATGGGTATGAATTGTTAAGAGTGGATTTGTAAAGAGTGTAATGTGGATCGAACAAGATATGAATCTTGTGTTATAAGTTGTTGTGTGTATGTCAAATTTGATGTATATCTGGGTACAGGTGTGAATCGGGAGATACAGTGATTCCTGATCAGTGTTCAGAGGATTTAACCGAAAGTAAACTGGCCTTGAAGGCCGAAGCATGTGAGAGGGAAAAACAAAATTTTTTCCTTGTGGAAACACACATGCAAACAATTTTCATGCTTTAAGACAGCATGATGTTACCTTGTTTATGATCTAATCACCATGGAGATCACTGTTAGGTTTGAAGGGTTCAAACTCTCTAACGTTGATCCACACCACCCTTCGTCAATGATGCAAGAACACCTTCTTGAAAGCCACCAGATGATCACCACAGAGAGGCTTGCTATGCACTCGATTGGTGAAGATGGATGCTAGGTTATGTGTTTAGAAGAGTGAAGTCTTCAGCTTGAAAACTTCACAAGAGTGGTGCAAGGAGTGAGTAGAATTGGCTAGGTTTTTGTGAAAAACCCTAAGGAAGAAGTCTTCCCTTGTGCGCATAAGAGAGTGTAGGGAGAGAATGAGAGGATTTTCTAAACTTAAAAATCCCTTTAGGTGTGCGCACAATTGGAGGAAATAAAGGAGTTGTTGCAATTCAAAATTGCCAACAACATTCCCTTTGAATCCTTATGAGATTAGGTCCTTATCTTATTAAGATTCTGACCTAATGGTCATCACATGACCACTCTCATTGTGCGCCCCACTCAGTCCCATAATGAGTCCAGATACGTTTGAGTAGTTGCATTCAAATTTGAACCAACTCACTCACTGATTCTCTCAACCAACCAAATCTGAATTGGAGCACATTTAGTTGACAAGATGACACTCATCACCAACCAAAGTGGCGCACCATATCCCTTTTGGATGAGATCAAATATCTTCACTTGATGCAGGGGATTAGTTCCAACAATATCTCATCTTATCCTTTTGTTATGAAAAAACTTTTCATAGCCAATTCAAATTCGAATTCAAACACTTGAATTCAAACATTTAAACATTTAAATTCAAGATTCAAATTCATAATTCAAATTTCAAATTCAAAATTTAAATTTTAAAATCCAATTTCAAAATTCAAGATTCAAATTTCAAATTTCAAATTTCAAATTTCAAATTCAAAATTCGAATTTCAAAATTCAAATTCAAATTTCAAAATTCAAAATTCAAATTCAAAATTGAAATGTCTGATAATTAATTTAACTAATTAAATAAATTAGTAATGTCTTGGACCATCCAAGCCCATTACATGATCCATGCGCCCTCTTCCCTTTAGGTGGGCTTCCAAACAGCTTTTTGGGCTAACAACCATTATTAGTCCCAATACCTTTAATGCTAGTTCATCATGACTTCAAGGTGTTAGTGTGTGACCCATTAGGTCCAACATAGCCTTTGACATAAATGGGATCGGGCTCAACAAGCCCACAACCCAATTAATGACAACACAGAGCACTAGCAATGCTTTGTTGTCCCAGAGCTAGTTAGATTAATGACTTGATCATGCTATTACACATATTTGGTTACCATATGTATTTCCCTTCGTCTCGGTTATCTTCCCATTAACCTAGGGTAAGGAAATGTATCAACCCTTACGGTTTAGGGTAAGCTATTCGAAATAGGGAATCTTCAATTTACTGACTCTAAAGGTAGATCATCTCATGATATCTTTTACTATGCATAGATTCTCGAGTCCCTATAAATGTCATCCCAATTTCTCCGGTTTACAGATAACCTAATCTCTCACAGAGATTTGACGAATTCCTTCAGCTTATCATCCTAGCCCTGTGCTCTTTCAGGACAAGCCCAACAGTATACCTATGAGTCTCCATGTTTCAGGCAGATGAGGTATACAATCAAAGCATGCCATCTAGAACACAGTATAGGTAATAACTTTTGGTCTAAGAAAAGACATACCCAAATATAAAGAGACTACTCTAATAATAATATCTGTGAGATTTCCTCATAAAGTCTCTTTGTGGGTATGTTCAGTGCAAGCTATACCCTTATAGGTCCACCCACGACTTTAACTAAGACATCTCCATATCTATAGCACATGAGGTCTTTACCTTGTATCCATATACAAGTAGATAAGTCGTGCTAGTCTTATCTGAGATCACTGATCCCCATTCTCAGTGTCTCTAGACTAGGAACATAAAATTAGGAATAAACGTGCGGTATCCTTGAATCCTCATGATTGTGATCTCATCACAGATACTCATGAGATACCTGTTCTATTCCAAGGGGTTTATCCAGTTTGTTCATATAATATTAACAATAATATCGAGACATAATATGAAACAGGATAAAGAGTGCTTATTATTTATTCGAGACAATAAAGGTCTACATATTATGTCCTTATTTAATCAAAAGATTATCTCTAGGACACCCATATACTAACATTGACTCGATTACTTGTTGTACAAGTAAGCTTGCTATGAGCTACTAGAGGTAAGCTCTTAGTTTAGGAGGATTATTCCTCTTTGTTTGTTCTACTAGGATTTTATAATCTTGGAGGTATATATGTATGTTTGTATTATGTTAGTCAGATATATAGTGTAGTTGCATTCATATAGATAATAACATGATTTGATGTGATTTGAGTTGTGAAATGTTGGTTCTCGTATAATGAACATATTTTGATAGGCCATGAATGCACCTATACTGGTTGGCTCTGGTTGCTCTTGGAATTTAATTCTTGAAGTTATCTGTACAGACGAGTAGTATGATATTATTTAGTGTTTATAAGATGTATGTTATACTATTTATCTGACCTTTCAAGCAGGAAAGTGAACTCATGGGTGGAGACTTCTCTATAAACCCCGAGTTTACGAGATTTATTTCTCACCTCGTGTTGTGGGGATATATTTTAGGTATGCTAGCTGTTGTTGATCAATTATCTCAGGGCAAAAGGCCTGTGCAGAGTGGCTAGTGTTGGAGCTGGATTTTGTATTTTGAATCTATGCCTATGCATGTTCATAGTTGTTATCTTTTGAGAGGCATGTCTAGCCTTTGCTTTGATTATCTATAATGAAGTTATGAATTTTAGTATGTTTCTATATATTGGCTTTAAGTCATAGTTCAACGTACGAGGTAATTCAGTATATGTTGTATCTATCGTAATTTAAGATTCGCAGGTTTAATTTTGTTCAAGACTAACACTGAGTCAGATTCTGTGTGAATTCATGGATGATTTCTATAACACCTCGTAAATTCAAATGTGAATTTATATGATATAATGTGGGTTAAAAGGGAAGGATTAGTGAAAATCCTGAAATTGGGGTCAAAATGTGTACCAAGGGCAAAATGGTAATTTGCAAAAAACGTAAATCGAGGCATGAAAAATTGAGTAGGAGATCACAAATGATAAAAATAATGCCGGAAATGGATTCAGGACGAAAAATTGAGTGAACAGGCAAGTTTTGAAAATTTTGATGAATAGTGATTTTTCCGGTGCAAAAATACTGCGGTATAATTGTACCAATAGGAGTTAAATTTTTATGAGTATTTTGAGGAAATAAAAATATGTCATGAACCAGAAAAGTATGTAGGTTTTGAAAATATGATTGAGATTGGGTGAGAGATTAAAGTTAAATCGCGTGTGGGACCCGCTGAATCAAAACCCACTTACTTTTCCCATTTCCCCTCACGCTCTCTCTCTTCGCTCTCCCTCTTTTCTTTCTTTTCTTCTTCTCCTTCTCCAACGTGCGCATGCCTCCATGGAAGCTTGGGCAAGAAATTTTCTTGCCCATTTTCCACACTTTTGAGCCGCCAAATCAATAAAGTTCCAACACCAAAGTTGTTTGTAGTGAGGTTGTGAGCATATTATCCTTCTTGAGGGAGTCATGAAAAGTGAGTGTATAATGAGATCAGTTTTCCACCCCATTGTGTGAATTTGTGGAGTTTTGGGGCCATTGGTGGTGCTTTGGCTTGGGAGGAGGCTTGATTATCACTCCTAGGAACATTTGCAAGCTATTGGTGGTAAGAATTCTTGATGTCCTTTGAGTTTCATGAATATATAAAAATGGGTTTTTTTGTTGAAGTTGTGAGGGATGATTTGTGTAGTTAGAGAGCTCAAATGGAAAATGTGCATTAGATGATTATGTCTTAGAATGATGTATTTGAGCTAGAAATGCAATAAAATTTATTGGTGAAAAATGCTCATAACTTAGGATTTTTGCATGATACCTAAGATTTGTGAAAAATTGAATTGTGTAAGAAATGGATTGATAAGTAGTTAGATGATGTTGTAATATGATTATATGATGATAATGAGTGTGAATTGGATTGAATACCCCTAGATTGATGGGAATGAGTAATTTGACCTATTGAGGTAATGGTTGGTTGATGATGTAAAATTGAAGGTGTATGTGAATAACTATGAATTGGTGAGTATTGAGGGGTAATGTAATTGAAATGGATAAATTATTGGTTGTGTGCCATTGGGCCTAAGTGAATCTAATTGATGATGAATTGTGTAAATGAGTGATTGGCATGGAAATTGATTGACGATCATGTTGTTGATCATATAGGTTGCATCTCTTGGACGCTATGGAAGCAGATTAAGCTTGGAGCTTACGTATGGAGCATTGGCTCGGAGTTGAGGTAAACCTTTGGAACTCAGGTTTAGTCCCTTGTGTACTCCACCACGCCTAGTGGAAGGTTGTGGTTGGAATTTGTGTTGATGAACATTGTATGAATATGTATGTTCATGCATTATTGCTTGATTGTGTGACATGCTTGGAGCATGTTGTGTGTGAATTGTTTGATCTCTGGCCAATAGATGTGTGTTGGTTTGGACTTTCTCTGGATAATTTCGCTGGGGATTCCAGTCGAGTTTTGCCGTGGGGCCGACTCTGGGAGCGGTACCAGGATGATCCAAACGTGGGACTTCCGCTAGATAGGGCTCATGAGGAGTTCTAGTTGGGTTTTGCCATGGGGACGTCTCAACCATGGGAGAGGCACCAGGAAGGTTCTGGGAGTTATACGATGGGGTCCTTGAACGTAATCCAGCTGTGGATGTTCTTGGATTGTGCCCAGTTGTTGTGATATTGTATGTCATGCATGTCATACTTTGTTATATGTTGCACATTGAGTGAGCCATGGGGTGGAGTGATCCTCTAGTACCCTTGATTTACTGAGATATATTTGTATATCTCACCCCGCGTTTGGGGACATCATTTCAGGTTAGGTTGAGCCTGGAGGAGTGGAGCATGAGGTGCATATGGAGGGCATCGCATGTTAGAGGATTCAGTTGGAGACATTTAGCATAGGATTATATGTTTTGATTTGAGCCATGAACTTGTGCATGTTGAAAATGCCATGCATTTGTAAATGTATAACTATACTTGATGTATATGTATATTAGATGTGAGCATGAGATCTGTCCATAGCCACCTATGATGTAATGGAAGCATGTAAATGTAATGTAAAGGGGCTCTAAGCCTAATTTATGAATGGATTATTATACTAGTTAACAAAAGCATGTAATGAAACCTTTGTGATTGAAACATAATGAATATCATATCTGTAAATGGATTGTGATGGGTTGTAAGTGCCCCAAGGCGTTGCTGGTCCTTGTGTGTGCCACCCATGTGATTTTACATAACCATATGTGTTTAGGTTATATTGAACAAGAATATGGATTGTTGTAAAAACAAAGGGAATTCTGGCCAATTTTCGGGAAATTGGCATATTTTTAGTGAACTTTGGGGAGAACGTATCTCCCTCCATTGTGGTCCAATTGGTATGTACCTTGGACCATTTTGAAGATGGTTTTACCCTCTTCACTGTGTCAAAAATTGAGATTAAACGGAGTTAGGAATTGGACTGTAGAAGGTCAGGAACACATGCCCTTAGATTGCCCTGCATAGCTGCTAAAGCTGTGAAAACCAAAAATTGACAGTGTTGTGGCGCCACTTGGTGTAACAGCCCGTTACGTACCGGTATTGTTAACATTAATTATGATATTAAGCGCAGTTACAATCACAGCAATTCATTTAATAAAAATGCGAATAAACTTTTTCCGATTATTACGCGAACAGTTAAAACATAAAAAGCGTAATAATTAAAAGCTGTGACCGTAACTATAAAATCTTGCGGAATACTTATCTATACTATTTTAATAGTTTACTTTAATTATAATAAGACACTAAGGGGTTCCCATAAACCCACTTAGCCAACTTCACACTTTTGCGTTTTTTACACATCCGAACAGGGTTCGGTCTATAAATCACTGCGGACGCACAGTAAAAATTCAATCCCTCATACCTTACTATCTTTTTTTAGTACAGAATTACCTTTCCAGAAAGCTCTCACATGCTTGGTTCCGAGCCCGTTTGCTCCGGTTATCGCCGTTTGAAGTTGGACAAGCAAAACTGCCAACCAACCCCGAAACAGCTCCAAACGTCCCTTACTCACAGAATTTTCTGCACTTAACCACTCATCCATTTGCTCTCAAATTTTTATACCATAAACTAGAAACCTCAATCTTCGATTTGATATGTCATACACTTAATTTCACTAAGAAACGAAGCGGGAATAAATTTCCCAAAACAGACCCAAATCTGACCCCATGTACAGGCCAGAACAGGGCAGAAACTTCGCCTGCCTGTACAGGGCTACGCACTTCACTAAAAATTCCAAAGTTTTGACACAATATAGGGGACATCACAAGCTTCAAAATGGCATATGGAACGTCCCTATCGGACCTCTATGGAGGGAGATATGCTCTCTCGAAGTTCACTCAAATTTGCCAATTCTACAGAAAATTCGCCAGAGTTTCCTTTGTTTTTGCAAAAATCCCCAAATTTGCATAAGCCATTTAGCATCACAAATGTACCTAAAATCCAGCAATAATCCAATGGGTGGCACACACAAGGACCAACAACGCCTTGGGGCACTTACAACCCAATCCAGTTTATACTTAATACGTAAACAGTTCATTTTAAATCCTTTATAGTTTCAATCACCAAAAGTCCACTTACATGCAATTTCTCAACATAACATAAACCATAATCTAATATCATTATACCACTATACTTCTCATTTACATATCACATATTACAATTCATACCTTTCACTTACATCTTTCATCATAAAACTTAGAATGATAAATATGATAACACTTAAACAAAATCTACATGTTCATGGATAATTAACGACAACACTTCATGATCTTCCTATGGGCCTCTTGCCCGCCACTCCTGTGCCACTGCTACCTCATGAAATAAATGCCCCGAGACGGGGTGAGATATACGAATATATATCAGTAACCCAGAGGTTCTGGAGAAAACTCTGCCCAATGGTTCACTTCGATGTATACAAATAACATAAAACAACATCACTTAAAACGGGATAAAGCAAGGGATTTAGAGAAAGGGGGTATTATCAGAAAACAACTACAACATGCGGGAATGGTAGCTACCAATACCACGCCATGTCCTCGGCTATACGCCTATGGGTACTACCCATGGCGTGTTCAAAGAACAACCCACCAAGGTACCCCTTCCAACCATATACACCCGAGACTACCTAGTGTGCTCCTATCCGGATAACACACCACAACCCTGGGTCAACTGGAACTCCCTCTCGGAGACCTATCCAGTGGCAGTCCGAAAACTTGCCCGAAGGCTGAAATATCAACTGGCCAGTGATCCGGTACATATAGTACACTCATAAATGCTAATGCATGTTCATGCTGTTCTACACTACTCATACACACTTCCTACCGTTGCCATCAACTAGCAAGGTGGAACACAAAAGGGGAACAAGCCCCAGTACCAAGAGGTTACCTTATACTTTTCCATTAAGCTCCGCAGCAGCTTAACTCACAGCTTGGTACACAAGGAATGCCTGCACAGAGGACATATCCAATCACTTAAAAATTCACACAACACATGAAATTTCACAATTATACATGTGTTAACCACTTCACTTACCTCAATCCACTTGGTCCAGGACCAAGGGCAGTCCACTATTTCACTGTTCCGGGTTTAAATCCAAGCACGGTAACCTATACAACCATGTATAGCCGTCAGTTTACGTCAAATTACGACAAAACATGAAAACGTCAAAAATCCTCCCCACCCCTTGGATGGTTCGACCTATGTAATGTTATTTTAGGATTTATTTTTCTAAATTTCCTTTATCATTTTATTACACTTCCTTAGGTTACTAAAAGGCTAGTTCAACCGTCGTTTTTCTGTTTTATGACTTTTATGCATCGTTTTGCGAAATATTTCACTCTAGGTTCTTTTATGTCAATTACACCACTTATCATTTTACATTGATTCTTCCACTTTCCCAACACCACACAACCCTACTAATTACCTTTTCAACACACCACACAACACATCACTAGAATTTTCCAAAACATCCATTCTCCAATTTACCTCAAATGGCCGAATTCTCACTAGTTCATATCCAATGAATTTCCATCAATTTTAACCACTCCACACCTCATATCATCCTATTATATCATCATACAATCATACAACCACTCACCAATACACTCCTAACACATTTTCAAAGTTCAAAGTCTTGACACCTCAAAATTTTACTAAGTTAAAATCAACATTTTTCACCAAAAATTTTCATAGCATTTCTAGCTTTAATACATCATTCTAAGGCATTATCCTCTAATAGACATTTTCCATTTGAGCTCTGTAACACAACACATCACAAAATCCCTCTTTAGGGTCCATAATCCAAATTCAAAAATCAACCAATGAAATGTTGAAATAACTCACCCAATTGCAAGGTATATGGCTCCTCCTAAGCATACTCCACCATTGGAGCATGAAAAAGCTTCATGAACACCAAAAAATCTCTCAAAACCGCAACTGAAATGGGGTTGGATCTCCTCCCACACGTGATTTCAAGGCTTGAAAGTGGTACCAATGTGTTTAGAAGGTGTTTTCCATCAAGATTCAAGACAAGAATCGTTGAATTCAGTGGAGAAATGGCTAAGTTATGATCCAAAGAAAACTTGCACCAAAAATGGTGGGGAGGGGCTGTCTTGCGCACCAAAGGAGAGAGAAAGGAGGAAGAGGATGGTGAATAGTGCTTAGGTGAGGTGGCCTAAGTAAAACTTAAGTGGGGCGGGTCCCACGCGATTTAAAACTCATCAGAATTTCTCTCCGATTTCACTAAACGTTCATAAATTCAAAACTTATTTAGAAACTCTAATTTTTAACATTGACCATTTTCCTTTAATTATACTTACTTAGATGAATCCGGAGTTTTCCGGTCATTCGGAGAAAACACTATTTTAAGCTACTGTGCACGCCGTTGGCACGCTTCCCCAAACTGATTTAACTCCATCGAATATTTCTAGAAATCATATTTCCTAACTCTATAAACCATTTATAACTCATATTTGAAACCTAGAGCTCGAAATTCCACTGGCACGTTTTACGGTGCAATCGTACTGTGGTATTTTTACCCGCGAAAAACACTATTCACTGCTTTTTCTGAAACTTGCCTATCCATTCAATTTTTTGTTCTAAATCCATTTCCAGGCTTGTTTTTATCATCTGAGACCTTCTACTCAATTTTTATCTTCCTAGAGTTGCGTGTTGGCTAATTACCATTTTGCCCTTTCTTTGTATTTTGGCCTAATCTTTAGGATTTTAACTAATTCTTCACTTAATCACTCACTTAATATTTTAATACTTGATTTAAAATTACGAGGTTTTATACTTGGCGCCACTGTGGCGCCAACTAAACGTGTTGTGGCGCCAAATGGCGCCACCCGGCGCCGCTGTCAGGAAAATATTACGTGGTTTTTAAAAAAACACATATCTTGAGCTACGGTGCTCAGAATTGAGCGCGGTTTGAACCCACTTGAAGCTAAGGGAAAAATATATAACATAATAAGAGATGAGAAGTATTTGAGGGACAATAAATTGTTGGAGAAAGCGAAATGGTTAGGGCCTTTAGGGTTTTACAAAGAGAATGTATGTGATAAAGTGGTGATTAATTTAAGGGGTTTATGGGAACCCTGTGAGTCAAATAATAAGTGAAATAAATTATTTCAGTCGATGAAATAAGTCTTCCGCAATGTGTCACTGTTACGGTCACAACTTTTAGTTATTACGCTTAAACGATTTTGAATGTTGCGTAATGAATGAAAAAAGTTTACCCGCATTTTATAAATGAACCGCTATGATTGTAACTGCACTTAATATCATAATTAATGATAACAACACCGGTGAACAACGGACTGTTACATCTTATGGTATCAGAGCAGTTTCTTAGGGAACTCTGATGATTGTGCGATCGTGGTGAGTGCTGTATAGTTGTACGTAGACTCTTATTGGTTACTGCACATGTGATTCCTTAGTTTGGACCTGATCAACCCATTTCTTCGTGTCATATGTGTGGCCATTATAAGATGCCTTCGTGACAACCCTGGAGCACCAATGCCAGTGCTTAGGCTGAGGTCGTGGTTACAGTGTTTGTTGCTCCACAGACAAAGATGTTGTAAGTGAATTTGAGGAAGTTAAGGACTTATTGAGAATAGATTGAGATAATATGTTTAACTATTTTGGGTAGAATGCTACCATAGTTAAATGTGTGGTCTTATGGTTATTAAGTATGATTGAATCGAGTGGATATTGTAATGATGATGTTGGTAAGTCATCCCTAAATATATGGGGAGTTAAAACAATTGAGTATATGCGGAACTAGTTGTATAACCTTGAAATGGTGGGGGACTCGGAACCCTGATTAATTTGTGAAATTTTGAATATGAGTGCTTATATGTAAGCTTGGATACCTTAGGGTTAAATAAGAAGGTTATAAGACCCTTGAGAAGGGCATACACTTGAATGAATTAAAATGTTTGGAAGTACAAGTGAATTGAATCTTCAAAATTTGAATTGAGGAATGTGAAGATCCAAAAGGAACTATGAAAATGATGTGTTGGATGATTCAATGTTGAAAAGTGGGACTGTAGTCCATGATGGTTTAATATTGGTTGAACTTGAGAGAGAGTATAATAATGTATAAAAGTATAATATAAGAAGTTGAGGAAATTGCCATTGGATGGCATTGGACAAATTTGATTGAAAGTATGAGGGTCCATAATATAATGATGGTTGGACTTGACAAATGTGAGGTGAGAAAATATAAATGAGTGTGGTGTAGTAATTGTACTAATATGCTTCCATAATGTTGTGTAGCATTGAAATGTTGATGATGTGGCCTAATTATATGTGGATAATGATCCTGTGATGGCTAAGTGCTAGTATATATATATATATATATATATATATATATATATATGTTTTGTGAAGGCCGGGGTGCCTATATGTATATCTGTGTTGTAATGAATTAGTAAACTCTTTGGTAAAAGAACAATGATGTAAGTGAAATCCCCTATGATGGGAAATGTTTGAAGAGATTATCTCTTTGGAGTGTCATTGGACGCTCAGTTTGGTATGAGATTCATGATGGAGTCCCGGTGTGCAAGTTATACCATGGCACACATGTTGTTAATAATGTGACAATTAAGATTGTCCTAGGTTTCCCTTGTGGATTGAATCCTAAGAGGTGTTGCTCTTGGAAGTCCCAGGCGAGCACCGCTCGAAGTTGAGAATTATCTGGTGGTCCTGATGCGCTGAATGCATGGACAGGTAAGTGAGGGCACTCTTGGTGTCATAGTGAGATATTGAGAGAAAAAGTGATGTTGTCTTAATGAAGTGGATCTTCTATAATGTTGAGCATAGTTGCTATGAGTCATGAAGGACAATGGATTAGAACTGTACTGAGCATGGGCACTATTAAGAATTGCAAAATATGTGCTGAAGTGTGAGAAAGATGTTGGAATCATGTGAGGATGATTAGGTTATGGACTAGGACTAATGACTAGTCAAGTTAAAAGAGTAGACTGTTCGAGGAAAGAACCATACCTAGGGAGTCATAGTGAATTGTGCATAAGTATGACATAACTAGTATACATTGTGTGTCTATACAAAACTCTTTTGTCGTTATATACGGATGTGATGTGAATGTGGTTATCTCTCTGTGTCTTATATGCCCGGAGTGTATGGCTATCTCTGTATGGATTATGTTCCTGGAGATTATTATTATCTTGTATAAGTAATGTGATGTGAGGTAGTACCTTGTGTTAGTGGGACTGTTAGTACAGCCGATGGCATGTTATCTCTTCTTGCGTGAATTATAAGGACAGATTCTCTGATTGGTGGGTCATTGCACCTGGGGCCCTTAGGACAGCAAGAGCTCGAGGGGTTAAACCTAAGGATGTTTTTACCCATTGCGTTGGAGGATTGTATCTTGTGAGGAACGCAAGAGGTGAATTTGGATAACTTTAAGTGAACAGCAACATGTCAAATAGTATGCAATATGTGAGGTGCCATGAGATGGTAGTTTGATGTATGATTTTTGGGCACTCGGAGATGTGCATGTGCGTATACCAGGTGTGGTAGTATGGATTTGAGTTTTACGAAAATTTTTAAATGAATCGTGGGAGTCTCACCCTATGTGAAGGGAATGGAAAATTGACTAGTATTGATGGATTGAGTCAAGGTCTTCTGAGAAGGCTTTTGATAGCGAGATGTTAAGCTAAGATGGTGGCCAATGGCTTTTCATAAGTGATTAATTGTGATGGAGTCAAGTAGGAAGGTGTGATACTAGCTGGTAAATAGAATGGTATTTGGTTAAATAAAAGGTTGATATCTCTTCCCTGGTGGTAGAGTTACTGATGTAGTAGTAAATATGCAATTTATAGTGAGAGATGTGTTGAAAATACACAATGTTGATGTTGTTTTTGGCTAGGTACCAAGGTATATGATTGGGTGTGCTAGCAGTACTTTGAATAGTCCGAAAAACTTGTATGCCAGCCGATAGAGAATTATGAAAGTAATGACAGTGATGGAATTAGTTCCATATGGTATGATCAATAGGCTTTGAAAATCCCTATATGTTGGGATGGGTATGAGAGAGGTATGATATGGTACCCTAGAATGATACGTACTGGTTAAATGAAATGATGAGGAAGGTGAGGTGTAAATAATGAAACACATGTGAAATTGATAACATGAGTATGGAAATCTTAGGCATGTTGCCTTTAATGTGAGAAATTAATGATGAACTATGTGTCAAGTTTTGAGATGATTAGTTGAAATTGTAAGTATGATCTAATATATGAAAAATTCATGAGTGAATTCGTGGTTGAAGGCTTTGAAATGACCAATGTGATTTCATTATGGTAATGTGTGGTCCATTAGGTACCAATTAAATGTCTTGAGGAAGTGATTCGGCATTGTGTTTTGGTGAAAGTTTGTAAACCTGTAAGGTTAGATCCGAAAGTTGAGCACAGAGATGGTGCTTGTTTAAGATAAAGTGCAGAGGTGAAATTGCACGTTGTAGGTTAAGAAATGTAGAAAATATTGATGACGAGAGTACATAATCCGTAGAAATAAAGCTCAGATAAGGATAATTGTGGCAGTAATGTGTCAGAAAGTGATAGTTGCCTGTGTGGCACAGATTGAATGGAACATGATATGACTCTATGGGTATAGTTATTGATGCATTAATAAGGTAGGCGAACCCTCTAAGAGAAATTATGGGCTATATATGTTAGGTAGCCGACTTGTGAAAAGAAATTGGCTTGGTAAAACAGAGAAAAATATAATAAATTACTATTTTCCCTTATCATATTTTTCACATTTTTTAATATTCTATCATTTAATCCATAAACATGGATGAATCATTTTTTAGAGAGAGAAAATAATTTATAGAGAGATAAAATAATTATTTAGAGGGAGAATAAATTTTTTAAATATGAAAATTACATAAATAATTTTTTTTGAAATTTTTAAATTTAATTTAATCTGTAAAATATAATAATTATATTAGTTTTTTTAGAAAGGGGAAATTTATAAAAACATCTCATTAACTCTTCTTTTCTCTCTCTGATCATATTTTTGTTGTCTTGGAGACTGGCAATTCTTGGTCCGGCCTCAGATTCAAATAAAAAAGACAAACTACATATCCCTGACCATTCTAGGCCAAACTACTCCTCTAAAGCCACTCTCAAAGATTTCCCCACATCCTACACCTAGATGGTAAAAAACAACAGTATCCCAACCCAAAGAACTAGCAAAGTTAGCAAGCCAATCGATTGTCCTATTTCCTTCTCTATATATATGCACAAATTCCACCTGCCAATCAAAATTTCTAAGTTGATTAACCTTATTCACAAGCCCGGCTAGAGGGTGATTGTCCGAGACTCCCTCTCTGATCATATCTAGTGCTATCTTCGAATCTCCTTCCAGGATAACTCTTCTATGACCAAGGTCCCAGGCCATTTGAAGTCCCAGCAACAGACCCCAGATTTCGGCTTTGACAGAGCTGCAGACTCAAAGGTTCCTAGAAAATCCCCTTAGCCAGTGACCAGAATCATCTTTCAGAATTCCACCACAACCACTCAACCTGTTATCTCCCTTGGATGACCCATCATAATTAACTTTTATCCAACCCATGGGAGGAGGAGACCAATGCACTAATTTTTCCTTCCTAGTCCTGTTCTGAAGACCACCCTGCTGTACATGGTTTTTGCTTCCATAAAATTTGCTAGATAAGACCAAGCTAATCTAGCAGTAACACCTTCATCAGGAATTTCTCCTTCAAAAACCAACTTATTTCTTTCTTTCCAAATGAACCAGCAGACTAGACCAAATAAAATGTGTCCATTAGCACCCTTCAACATGTAGTTAGCTGGTTTCAAATTATCACAGAGCCAAGAGTGAAGTGGGAAATTGTTAAAATCTGACCAATTAACAAGGTTTATAAAATTACTCTAAACCTTCTTCGACCAACTGCACTCCCTAATTACATGAATACAGCTCTCAAGGGCAGCCAAGCATCGAGGACAAATACTAGAAGTAGCCAAATGTCTTTGCACTCTTTTCAGGTTTGTTAGAATATTCTCCCCAAAGAGCAACCATAGGAAATTTTTTACTCTAGGGGGCCCCTCCCATTCCCAAACAGTGTTCCATTGGATCTGACTGTCATACTCCTCATCATTGCAAAGCATATTGAATGCGGATCTAGTGGAAAAGCTGAAATCCTGGGAAAAATCCCAGATTATTCTGTCTTCATCATCATTTGGGCTGGGAGGGCAAAAGCAAGGAATGTTATTCAAGGCTTCTTGAGATAAAAGATGGCCAAACAACTGCCACTTCCAATCACCATTAGGGCCCACCATATCAGTTAAATCCACCTCAAGGATCTCAGGAGGAATAGCCTGAATAGTGTGAAATTTCAGAGGGCAAATTGATAACCATTTGTCATTCCAGAATGAAGTACCAACGCCATTACCCACCATTAACCTTGATCCTTCAAAAACCTTATGCAAGACTTTAGATAACCCCAACTGGAGATTCGAGCAACCAGGCTTCTTAGGAATGCTAGAGATTAGTCCATTTCCTATTTTATACTTGCTCTTCAAAACCTGGACCCACGGATCATTTTATGGGTGAGAATTCTATGGCCAATCTTCATCAAGCAAGCTTTGTTCGTCATTCTCAGGTTCTTTATACCCAAGCCACCCTCCTTTTTTGCTCTATAGACCATGCTCCAGGGAGTGGCATAGATTCTTCTTTTCTCCCGATTAGAACCCAAATAAAACCTCTTATTTTCTACTCCACAGCCTCATAGGTGCTCACTGGAAGCAGGGACGTTTGCATAGAGTAAGTTGGGAGGGCAGCCAAAACAGAATTAGTTAGAACCACCCTACCCGCCATTGATAAAGATCTCTCCTTCCAAGCATTTAGCCTCATGTTTATCTTGTCTAGTATGTGCCTAAATGTATTCTTATTCACCCTTCTGTGTAAGATTGGGATTCCCATATACTTACCCAAGTCAGCCGTGATAGAGAAATTCAAAGCATGGCTTAGCTCACTACGTCTGATGTAAGAACCCGCACTGCTAATTAAGGTAATTAATTAATTAAATAGGAGAATTAGGAAATAATTCCATAATTGATCCTAATAATTATTATGAGGCTTTAATAATTATAGTAATTGATTAATAATGCTGAAAGTCGCTTTTCGGACGAAAAGTGCAGATACCGGTTCTGCTACCCGGTATAAATGCGTACCGGTGAAGTATCCCAGAAAATTATAATAAGTATATGATAATTACTAGAATAATATGTAGGCCTTGTAAAACGAGTTTCAAGTCAAAATAATGAGAACTGGTACCAGAACTGATACTGGCTATGGAAAAGTGCGTACCGGAAAGGTGCTCCGAAAAATAAAATAAAAATATGATAAATCTTAGAAAAATAAGTAGGTTAAGATTACAAATTTTGGGATTAAAATGCTAAGCGTAGCAATTAATGTTAATACTGCGTGTTTATTTCCTAAGTGGCTATATATACTAACTTAGCACAAAACCCTAGGCCATATTGGCTGGCTACGTGAGTGTGCAGCTGCTGAGTGTCTTCCCTTTGTGTCTTCACCTCATTCTCCTCTATTTTCATGAGCTAAGAGGTCATTTCTTCCATGAAACCTTCACCAAAACACCTTTGTTGAGGGAGGGTAGTCATGTGAGGTTGAGAGGCACCACTTTTCTGAGTGTTCAGTCACCGTGGTTAGGTGTTGAGGGGCTGAGTTGGTGTGTTTCTTGGTGTGAGCCATTTTTCATGCCATTGGAGGCTCCAAGTAGCCATCTTTGAGTGGAAAGGCCCAAGCTTGTGTTGAATTTTCGTGTTTGGACCAAGTCAGAACCTTGGGAGTTGCAAGTGAGCTCCAAGAGCACCTTCTTGCTCTGTTTTGAACTTGCGGTATGATCACCATCCTTGAACTTGAGTTTTTATGCTTAAAAATGGAAACTTGATGCATGTAACAAGCTAAGATGATAACCTAACGTTGGGTAATACTTAACACACCTAGAAATGCATGTTTAAGCTTCTGTAATCGGTAAAAGTTGGACTTTTGGATTGGATTTTCGCGAAATGCAGAATCTGTGTTCTGTAGCGAAATATCCGGATATTTGGTTATGAATATCCAGATATTGATGGTGATCTGATATCCGGATATTGATATCCGGATATGCCCCCGACACATATCCGGATATTCTGGGTTTTCGATGAACAGTAGGGTACTGTTCATACAGAGGTCTTGTTTGGGTTTGTGGACCCTAGATTGATGAAGTTATACTTCTGTAATAAGTTGTTTACGTTAGAACCTAAGTGGTTAAGGGCTTGTGGCTTTGTGTGAAACCTTAAGACATAAACCGTAAAAGGAAAACATAGTCTTTGTTTTTATACGTATGAGCTTTGGTTATTTATACGATTTCTGGTCCAAAAAAGATTGTGATTCTGTTGTGTGTTGGACTTGAGCTGTGTGGACTCTTGGCATAGGATTGTGATCTTGCAAGGTAAGCTTTTGTGTCCTCGGCTTTGACATTGTTGGTTCCACCATGTCTCATGGGGGGATGGTTTATATGCATGCTGTGTTTTACATGCTTTTATACTTGGAAATGCTGTTGAGCTATTTTATGCAATGTGCCTTTATGACATGCATGTGGTGTTCCACCTATATGGTAAGCCTGAGAATGTGGTACATACAAGATGGTGAGACTGTAGGTGAGGTGCAAGCGATGTTCCTTGTACTAAGTGTAGGTAATAAAAGTATTCCTGCATTTCTCTGGCCAGTAGAATAATGATAACACACATGGCATGAATATCTGTTGCACTACATAGTTTTGGAACTTATATTGATAAACTGCTTTTGAAACTTATATTGCACATGTAAGTGAGCTTGGGGTGGAAGATCCTTGAGGACCCCTTGTCTTACTGAGATTTCTTGTTTAGAGATCTCACCCCACGTTTGGGGACGCTTATTTTAGTTTCAGGTAACCCTGGGGTTGAGACCTCGGGTGGCAGAAGGCCAGATTTGAGTTAGATATTGCTGTATATGCTGACATGTTGGATGCTGGATATGCTTGTTGCTTTTATGCTTTTAGCTTCAGTTATTATACTATTGTTGCTGTTGAGACTGTTGTTGGGCATCTGTTGCCTTATTTGGTGAGCATGGGGTTTGTCCATGCCACATAGACTTGGTTATGTATTGTTTTATTTGAAGTTGTAATAATGTATCAGGATATTGTCTGGACTACGTGTTGTAGATCCGTGACTTTAGATACTCACTTATTTATATATTGAGGTATTTCAGTTAGTTGTCTTGCAATTTACATACAGGCAATGTTTTATGATAATTGATTAAGTAATCAACTTGCCTAAGTATTAATGACGTCATAATTGAATTAAAGAAAAAAGTTATTCTGTATTTTAATTAAGCGTGGCTTAATACGATAGTATGTTAACAAACCGGGTTAACACGGGGTGTTACATTTTATGGTATCAGAGCACTTTCTAGGGAAAAGCTTGTATGTATTGCAATAACTTAGGATGCGCTGCTGTGTGTTTATCTTGTGTTCTCTCTGATTGGTGTGTATTATGATAATGGAGTTTAAATGCTTAAAAATGGAACCTTGATGCATGTATTGAACTTAGTGAATAACTTAAGGGTGGGTAAGGTTAAACACACCTAGAGATGCATGTTTAAGTGGCTATAATCGGTTAAAGTTAGATCCTTTGGACTGAATATTCACGAAAATGCAGAACTGCATTCTGTCGTGAAATATCTGGATATTTTTCGAACAGATATCCGGATATGGTATCCAGATATTGATATCTGGATATGGGGATCTGGATATCCGGATATTGTATATCCGGATATAGTCAGTAAGATATCCGAATATTGCATATCCGGATATGCCCCAATGAATATCCGGATATTCTGGGATTTCGAAGAACATTAGCTGTGTTGTGTGTACAGTAGGCTATTGGGGGTTTGTGGACCCTGAATTAAGGAAGTTGGACTTCAGTAATTAATGAACTAAGTCAGAATTTTGTGATTAAGGGCTTATGGCTTTGTTGGAAGCCTTAAGACGTAAAACGTAATGAAAAGGCATTGTCTTTAAGTTGTATGCTTATGGTGCATATTCAATGATATATGATTGGTCCATGACAGATTGTGATACTGCTGTGTTTGGACTATGAGAGTGGTTGGACTCTTGGCTTGGATTGATTGCTTGCAAGGTAAGCTTTCGTGTCCTCGGTTTAACCATGTTGTGGTTCCACCATGTCCCATGGGGATGTGGTTTATGCATGCTGTGTTACATGCCTTTGATATTTGGAAATGCTGTTGAGCTGTTATATGCAATGTGCCTTTATGGTATGCAATGTGGTGTCCACCTATACGGTAAGCCTGAGTATGTAGTACATACGATATGGTGAGGCTGTGGGTATAGACGTATTCCTACATTTCTCTAGCCAGTAGATAGTATAAACACACATGACACGAATATCTGTTGCATTGCATATTTTGGAACAAATATTGGAAATATTGCTTTTAGAACTTATATTGCACATGTAAGTGAGCATGGGGTGGAAGATCCTTGAGGACCCCTTGTCTTACTGAGATTTCTTGTTTAGAGATCTCACCCCACGTTTGGGGATGCTTATTTCAGGTTCAGGTAATGTTGAGGCCTCAGGCGGTAGGAGGCCGGAGCTGAGTTAGATATTGATGATATTATATGCTGACATTGTTGGATGCTGGTTATATATGCTGCTTATGCTTTTATCTTCATTTATGTTGGGATTGTTTGTTGAGACTATTGTTGGGCATTGTGCCGTATTTGGTGAGCATGGGGATTGTCCATGCCACATAGACTTGATTATGTCTTCTTGTAGTTAAAGTTGTATTAATGTATCAGGATTTTGGTCCAGGCTATGTGTTGTAATCCTGTGACTTAGATACTCACTTTATATTTATATATGAGGTATTTCAGTTAGTTGTCTTGCAATTTACATACAGACATTATTTCATGGAATTGATTAAGTAAACAAGTTGGCTAAGGTTAATGACGTCATAATTGAATTAAAGAAAAAGTTATTCCACATTTTAATTAAGCATGGCTTAATACAATAGTATGTTAACAATCCGGGTTAACACGGACTGTTACAACATCCATGCTTGAATCGACAAAAACACAAGTTTCACCCATGGCGGTTTGAGAAGAGAAAGAGAAAGACGTAGGAGTTTCACAGATCCGATTTAGATTTGGAAGAACAACGACAGATTTGCGTAACGACAGATGGCGAATGAGGCGTGGTCAGAGATGATGACAGGGGAAGGAGATGCCGTAGATCTAGGACAATGAAGAAATCACAAATCTAGGACAATGGAGATGATCCGTAGATCTGGAAAACTAGAAAACGTAAAAGAAGATCAAAGGAACAATGACAAAAGGGAAAGGATGATCAATGAAAAAAAAACAAAGGAAAAAAAGATGAGGCAGCAGAACCTCCATTCATAGAGGATAAAAGGTTTGCTATGATACCATACTAGAAGGTAAAAGAGAGAAAATAAAAATATTGATTTCATTGGTTGGGTTATCCATCTGTACATAAATGAGGCTCTTATATGAAAGAGCAATAGAAGATTCTAGAGTATCATTGAAATACTAAACTACCCTTATATCTAATATCTAATAGTTGTGCACAGTCAAAGCTCACAAAGGTTGGGGAGCTCAGTGTGAGAAATGGCTTCCACAATCAAACCCGACTTCCACATGTTGCAAATTAATGCAAAAATGTTTATGTTAAAGGGTAAAAACAAAGAATGCAGCAAAGCCCTAAATTACACGAACACAAAATAATCATTTACCTGAGAGTAATCGAATAGGGCACTTCACCAAAGCAGAACATGACAGAGAGGTTAATGAGAGGAACTTGACAAAATTGTAGCGATGTGTATGGCAAGGAGTGCTCCGGCAGCACAGAGGAATCGAAGGAGAACGAAAGTTTGGAAGAGAAAGAGAGAAATGTGAAATTAACTTTTGGAAAAGAAAGTGGATGTTACGTGATGACTAACTCTGAATGTATCATAGTCGTTGGATCAAAATATGATAAAGGGTCAGGATAGGGTGTAAGATTTTTAGTTTTACACTAGTATAAGAAGATCTTGCCCCATAAATAATTATAGCTTGAATATTTTAGTAAAATGTAATTCAATATATTTTTTTATAAGGAAGTATAGTAACAAGTAACAACCTTGGTTGAATAGCATTTTTTTCAAGAATTGATATAAGAAATAAGGGGCACATAAGTGAAACAACAAAGATTCTGAAAGTGAAGATTACAAAAAAAAAAAAAAAAAGATTCAGGAAGTGAGGAAGAGTATTATGGACCTGAGTACCCGACCAGGCCCACAGAACCCAATTAATAATCTTTTAGAAAAAATTGTCCAATCATTCAAAATTATAACACCTTATTGAGTGATACGTGACCTCAATGAGCCTTATAGAATTACCTTCATATTTATATTGTAGGTTTTAATATTTTTCCTGTTGCTATAGGTGAGAAATTTTACAACAATACTTATTTACATGAGGATTTTTTTTTTTTTTTTTTAAATGTTAGGATCCCTTGGCGGATCCTCATATATATGTATTTGATGCAAAACTTTCACATTTGCAACGATAGGAGAAGTGAGGAACCCTATATTATAATACATATTCGTAAGCTCTGGTTAGAATAATTTGAAATCAGCAAAAATAATTGCAACTTCTTAATTTTTCAATGAACTTGAAACTTCCCTTAAGCTGAAACAATGAAGGTATGATAATTGATTATGTAAAATAGCTCAAGATAAGCGTTTTTTATCTGCTAGATAGAATCGAGACTAAATTGATTTGTTTTTCTACTTTAATTAAGGGAAAAGTGTTTATCCTTTTAAATGACACAACTTATATCCTTTCACTCTCACAAAAGGTGGGACCCACACTTTTATTTTTTTTTGTCAACTCTCTCTCTTCCTTTATCCATCTTTTTCTCTCTCTTAAAATGACACAACTTTATATCCTTTAAAATGATACACACTTTACCCTTTAATTAATTATGAGATGATTATAGATGCATGTTCTTCTATATATTAGGCGTGCATTGAAAACCTTCTTTCTAGGGTCTATGGTTGGAGTAGTTGAACTGGCTTTAAACTCAAATTTTATTTTCCATCATTCTTATATCCCTTAATTGTTTGAAAATAAATTAAATAAAATGTACTAATTTTTTTTCTCTCTTTTCCTTCTCAATATAAAGTGATATAAAACAAAACAAATAATTTAATATGCAAATATCATTGTCCTCAAACTTGGCCTTTCGGCCTTTCACAAAAGGACAAAATATAATAATTTTTCAGTTTTGTAATTAAAAAGTTTAATTCTCAGCTAGAGATATATGTTTTGGTTCAATACCTTAATCAATGTAAGATGTAACACTCATTTATTGGTGACAATCATTCTTGGCCGCCGAATCCGCGCGTGGTTTTGTTTCCCGATTCATTGATTTTTGTTCATCGAACTCACTCAAGACTCAACTCATTGACTTATTAAATTAGTAGGGTTCACGATTCTATATGTGATGGGCTTCGACTTTTTGCGCCCAAATGTCGAAGCAACCAACAGAAAGGAACTAATCAAACTACATCAAATCCAACTATATATTTTTAATATTTTATTTTTGCCCCCGATCATAAAAAAATTCTAAGTCCACCATTTATTGAGGTTATCTATTTTTTTTTTCTCGTATCATGTTTTTATTGATAAAAATTTATACGAAAAAAATTCTGGCATAAGTTAAATTTCATAAGAAATATAGGTTGACCCTCGTATTAAATAAGTTGTATTAATGGAAAGAATACACAAGGCTTAAGTTAGTGAATTATTCATGCATGTTGTGTTGTGATAATGTTGAGTGTAGTTGTGTTTGTATCAAATGTCAGCTCAAACACAATCCACAAACATGAATCATCGCGCATACCCATCATTTCAAACCACATTTTTTAAGTTTGAAACCAAATAGGTTTGTTTTTTGATTTATCTTAAAAAAAATTAAGCGACGATATTCTTGTGATATGGAGAAAGGTAAAGTACTTCATTATGAAAAGCAGAAAAAAATGAACAGTAACCGTACGCTCACAGAACTCAACTATATATATATGGATTGATATACATTGCTCCTTAAATTAAGTATAAATTATTGGGTCACATTTATTAATTACTTATACATTTTCAATAAATTATAACCGTTAGATTGATGGAATTAATGGTTAAGATTTAGTGTCACACTTTTTAGTTTGACACCAATGCCACATATGATCTTGTACATATATATATATATATATATATATATATATATATATATAGGATTTTTTGACACCGGTGTCAAATTTAAAGTTTGACATTTCATCTGAGAGCCGTTAAATCAGAAAAGATCAATGGTGTCACATGCTTACAAATTAGAGCCGTGTGATCTTTTCTGATCTAACGGCTCTCAGATAAGGTGTCAAACTTCAAATTTGACACCGGTGTCAAACTGTCTCATATATATATATATATATATATATATATATATATATATATATATATATATATATATTGGTAAAATCATTTCTGCAGCCGCTTTACGTACAACAATGACAGGTGTATAGTTATGATTTCCCACATTTAATGCTTTCATCCTTTGTATGGTTATGATTTCCCGCTTTTAATGCTTTTAAGTATGTACATGGCAAGTATTTAATTCCTGCACATTCAGCAGCTACAGAAATATAAACCCCATATATATATAAAAAAATTTGTAAGTCTACAACTCAACGTGCTTGTAGAAATAATGGAGCGACTTTTGAATAAACATTTAAGGGGAAATTGTGTATCATTTTGAAAGATATAAAATTGTGTCATTTAAAGTGAGAGAAAGAGATAAATCATCCCACCTCTTTGTGAGAGTGAAAGGATATAAGGTGTGTCATTTAAAATGACACACCTTTATTTACCAAAAAAAAAGGACACACCTTTTTTCCAACATTTATATTATATAATAATAGTTTATTATTTAATTTCTGTCCACATGAATAAAGTCTAAGGCTCGCCACCAAAAATCAATAAACTTACTAAATTAAATTGGATAAGTGCTTTCACCAAAAAAAAAAAAATTGGATAAGTGCACTTAGAGACTTTCTCTCTACCTTTATTTGAAAATATATAATCACAATTTGAGTGAGTTGCATTGAACAAATAATGAGAATTATAACAAGCAATACTTGACACCGTATAATTTAAACCAACTTCTTCTCAAATCATAATTTGCACCAAATTAATTTATATATAGAGATCAAAACCTAATAGTTCATCAAAATAATAAGTAAATGAAATCAAACTACATATGTGAGAAATAAACTTCCAATTTCAAAATCAATTTATATAAACATATAAGAAATCAACACTTCACTAAATTAATATACACAATTGAATGTGGGAAATTATGGATCTTGATCAACTTTGTTATGTCTTGTGGTATTTTCTAAATACTATTGCACTTTTGATTTGTGTTTTTTTATGGGTGATTCATGAAAGATGCTAATAGATTTCATGTATATATTATTTTGGTTCTATATTAATCTTTCCTACTCATATAAAGTGATTTAAAATATGAGGATTATATATATTTATCGTCAAATTAAATATTAATTTTATTTGTTGTCACATCCCATTATTTACTCATTGAGTTACATTGCAACTCACCTCAACCTTAATTTATATTTTTGCAGATATAGTTACATAGTTAAATTCTGGTTTCACTCCTCTGATTCTGTGAAAGTCTATTAGGTTACCGTGGTGAGCCCGACACATCATTTCGTGTGGATAAAAATTATTTTTTATTTTATTATTTCTAAAAGACTTATAGTTTTATATTCAAGAGTTGCTATATCATTTCTATAAATATGCGAATAGTAAATTTGATAAATTCAAGTGTATTAAGATAGAATTTCTAACCGGTAGTAACATTAAATTTAGTGTATGCACTGAATATGGACCTAGATTTGGGTCGTGATATTTAACACCATTTGATCTAAATAATCCATTAAATCATGATTTTCATTCATAAACTAAGTGTTTTAATACTAACTATTGTGTTCTAGATTTCATGAATTATGGGCTTATCAGATGATATTTCCTTTATTCATAGCAAGGTGACTTTCATATGCAACTATATGATCAAGTTAAAAGGCAAAAGATCAAGCTCAGTGGTAGTGTTATGCTCACTATGCTCCATTATATGCTGAGAGGAATTGGATTTTTTATTTTAAGTTTTTGGAGAAATTATATTTTTAAAGAGTTTTACTAAATTTTTTATTATAAATTATTTTAAAGATAAAATAAGATAATTCGATGAATATAATTGGAGATTATTTGATTTGAGATTCAAAATCTCACTTAAGTTACGTGGCTTTGATTTTAGCCTATTTTCCTTTTTTTTTTTTTTTTTTTTTTTTTACATTTCATACCTTCTAAGTCTGGAATACAAACAATAATGTTATAAAATATTGTGATCATATCATTTATATTTTATTTTTAATTTTTATCTTTAAGGTTTGTCTTTGGATAATACTAATAGGGACATCAAAAAGAGACATAATGTGGATTAGGAAAAAATAAACTTGTATAAACCTAGAGACCAAAAACTTACGGCGTAGTTAATTGTAATTATTAATTTTTTTAAGTATACTATATATATTTATGTATTTTTTTAGACTCTTTATCTTTATTCTTAATACAAAAGTTGGAGATTTTTCATGTGATCCAAAATTCATATATTAGATTTATATACTCAGGCTCTTCCAATATTCCAAATGTAAATTAAGACTCATCTAGCATAGATCCACACATTTAACCTGACATTCAACGACAGATATAGAATGAGTTTTATAGTACTAGCTATTACTTCATCTTTTATAAGTGCTTCACAATATTTTATTAACTTCCTCTTTGGAAGAAATAATTTGAATGAATTTTATTTATGATGTCCATAGGACAGTGCTTGGGATTTTGTTTCCATTCTTGAGATTTTGTTTTTGAAACTTTTCTTTAATTACAATACACCAATTAGAGAAGTTTTCCATGGGGAGAGATTTCATCTACTAGAAGCATTTCTAAATAGTGAAAAAAGTAAAGATAGAAAAAATAAGAATGTAAACCAACTTCTTCTCAAATCATAATTTGCACCAAATTAATTTATATATAGAGATCAAAACCTAATATTTCATCAAAATAATAAGTAAATGAAATCAAACTACATATGTGAGAAATAAACTTCCAATTTCAAAATCAATTTATATAAGCATATAAGAAATCAACACTTCACTAAATTAATATACACAATTGAATGTGGGAAATTATGGATTTTGGTCAATGTTGTTATGTCTCGTGGTATTTTCTAAATACTACTGCACTTTTGATTTGTGTTTTTTCATGGGTGATTCATGAAAGATGCTAATAGATTTCATCTATATATTATTTTGGTTCTATATTAATTTTTCCTACTCATATAAAGTGATTTACAATATGAGGATTTTATATATTTATCATCAAATTAAATATTAATTTTATATGTTGTAACATCCCATTATTCACTCGTTGAGTTGCATTGCAACTCACCCCAACCTTAATTTATATTTTTGCAGATATAGTTACATAGTTAAATTCAGGTTTCACTCCTCTGATTTTGTGAAAGTCTATTGGGTTACCGTGGTGAGCCCGACACATCATTTCGTGTGGATAAAAATTATTTTTTATTTTATTTTTCTAAAAGACTTATAGTTTTATATTCAAGAGTTGCTATATTATTTCTATAAATTAGCGAATAGTAAATGTGATAAATTCAAGTGTATTAAGATAGAATTTAGGCTCGTCAGGCTAATCGATAGTAACATTAAATTTAGCGTATGCACTGATTATGGACCTAGATTTGGGTCGTGATATTTAACACCATTTGATCTAAATAATCCATTAAATCTAAATTTTGTAACTAAATTAAAATTTCATACTTCCGCTTTTATAATGATATTTCTAAATTTGATTTCAATTTTTGTAAGTACATATTTGTAAAAATCAAAATACTAAGGACACAAATCCTTACAAAAAAATAATTATTTATTATTATTTTGTAATTCTGATTTTTTTTGGTAAGCTTGTAATTCTGATTGTATTAAATTAATATCCATCTCTGGGATAAAATATAAACTTTGATACAACTATAAGAAATTTTTTATGTGGATAAATATAAAACTTATTACTTGCTGGTATATACCTACTTTAAGTTCATAAGTACTAATAAGTTAAAATAATATATAGAGATTAAATGAGTCGAAAGATATATAGAATTAATGTATTTTGTTATTCGTATTTTATAGTTAACTTTTTAATATTTAATTGTTGACAAGATAACAATAATTATGTGTTTTGTAAATGATACTATAGTATAAGATCATATAGATAAAAAATATATTGCTTACCAAATATATATATATTAGTGCGTGAATGGTCATTGTATAGGCAAATAGTATACAAATCAATGAATTACAAGATTGTATATTGATAAAAGATTCCTGATCTTTATCAATCTAAAAACAGGAAATCTATCTAAAATATGGCAAATGAGATGTCATTGCGTAGATCTCAAAAATTTATGTGAAATCAAATTTTTTTTTACCTAATTTGGATACCCGAGTCAAAAGTTATGGCCTTCAGAAGTTTTACGATTAAATTGTAATTTTTTTTGGAAAAAAAGTGACACGTGTAACACTTGATAAGTAACACCTAAATTAGGCGTGATTTCCTCTTGAGTGACGCCCAATTTAGGGGTGATTGATAACGTCCAAATTGGGCGTGATGTTGTGCAATAAATCTATAATTATTTCCAAAACTGTCATAAATTCGTAATTTTTATTTAAAAAAAATATATATAAATTTTTTTGACGTTTTTTCACATCAATAGTGGAATAGGAATAGAAAAAAAGTTAAGTGTTAGGTGATATGGAGAGGAATTTTATATTATAAAAATTTTAAAACAAATAATTTAATAATATTACTCAAATTTTATTTTATATATATATAAAAAAATTCTTTAGTTTTGGGGGGCCACCCTTGACTAAGGAGCTAGATATTCTTACAATCGAATATTTATAGATTTACATGCCTATAACGATTTTTGGAGGTTATTTGAATTTTGAATTTTAAATTGGTGACAATCTGTAACTAACTCGTAAAAAGGCAACTCCTAATAAAACGTAATTAATTCCTAATAAATATAAAACACAATCAACTCCTATTAAATACAAAACGCAATCAGCTCCTAATAAATACAAAACACAATCAGCTAATCAACTCCTATTACATTAAATTCAAAATTCAAAATTTAAAATTCAAATAACCTCCGATAACGATTTAAATATTCATTAAATTATAATCGGTATCTAATAGGATATCAAATCGAGAGTGTAACTAAATTTGAGAAGGATTTGAGAAGGCACGTGACCAGAGAATATAAAGCGGGTAATCCTAATGTATATAAATGGAGAACGTTTGAGACAACAAAGAAGATTAAGAGAGAACAATCTAATTCAAAAATTTCACCTAATTGAGCGCGTCTAGCATATTTTTTCACAATAGTGGGATCACTATAACCGACTCCATTGAGTTCGTGGTTGTTTTAGCTTTGCTTCAGAGAGATGGAGAATGATTTGGTTCATCGTTCCCATAAAAGGAAAAGATCCAGCAGTAATCCAGTCCAAAACCATAAGCGATGCAGGTTTACTACTATTGAATACGAATACATCAGCCGGAAACAGCCTCTGCTGGAAGGTGAAGAAGAAGAACCGGTGGAGGAGGAATTGGTAGAGAAAGTGGTAGAGAAAGAAGAAGAAGAAGAACCGGTAAAGGAGGAAGAAGAAGAGAAAGAAGAAGAAGATCCGGAAGAGGAAGTGGCCGAGAAAGAAGAAGAAGAAGAAGAAGATCCTATAGAGGAGGAAGAGGAAGAGAAAGAAGAAGAAGAAGATCCGGAAGAGGAGGAGGAAGAGAAAGAAGAAGATCCGGAAGAGGAAGAAGAGGAAGAGAAAGAAGAAGAAGAAAAAGATCTGGAAGAGGAAGAAGAAGAAGAAGATCCGGAAGAAGACTATGTGCATTGTCAAGGGAGTGAAAATCATGATGAGGATGTTGGAGAAAATAATCCTATGGAAGATGATGAGGATGTTGGAGAAAATAATCCTATGGAAGATGATGAGGATGTTGGAGAAAATAATCCTATGGAAGATGATGAGGATGTTGGAGAAAATAATCCTATGGAAGATGATGAGGATGTTGTAGAAAATAATCCTATGGAAGATGATGAGGATGTTGGAGAAAATAATCCTATGGAAGATGATGAGGATGTTGGAGAAAATAATCCTATGGAAGATGCTGCAGCTACTCTCAACCCTTAACTATTCCCGTCTTCCAGGTATACATATATCTTTGCCCCATGCATCATTCTTAAACTTCAGCTTTTACTGTTTTCTTTTCATTAATTTGCAGTTTAATTTGTTTTTGGTGAAAAATTGTGATTGCCTATCGTTTTTACCCTAATTTGAGAATCAAATTCAGAATTATATGGAATGAAAATTTTCTATTTTCTATTAATTAATTTGATTATATTTATCATTTTCTGTTCACTGATTATATGCATATATGGTGATCCTGCGCTAATCTTATTTGTTGAGTGCCTCAAGTCTTAGCAGTTTATAATCTTTAGTCTTTGCACCATCTTTTCTGTATACTTGCATGGAAAGGTAAGGGTATTTCATTGAAATTACTATTAAAAGTGCTCCTCACTGCATCATAATTAACTTATGATCAAAAACAAATATACATATTCTAATGCATCACATATTCATTCATATTTATCTAAATAAATAGTTAATTACTAGAAATGTAACTGTTTGTATTATATAGCTGTTACAAAGTTGAATTAGGTAGAGTCTCATATCCAATACATCATGTATGTTGTTAAGAGGAGACCAAAAAGAGCTTTATATATTTGATATGAACTTTAATTTCCGTGAGCTTACTGCTAGAAATTTTTGATTTAGTAAGTTGTATTTTTCATTACCGTATTAAGTATCATTCTGATACATCACTAGGAATTGCACCACTTAATCTTATCATTCTGATGCATGCTTTTAATCCTGGTATTCATATATGAGAAGTTTTTTTTTGTGGCACTCATGGTTCTTTTTGTTTATGTTTCTTTTATTTGTTATATGGCTTGTTTCTTATGTAAAATTTGAACTTTTTACTACAATTTGCAAGCCTTTCTAAGGCATTTGTTTTTTTTGTTGGTTATAAGGTACCATATACTGCAAAATCTAATTTAATAACTTCATTTGTGATTTTTGTGGCAATACAGTGCGAGAGTGGACATTTTGCTTGCTCTACCTGTTGTGCTCTTGGAAGGGAGTGTCTTGAGTGCTCATCTCGCATTCCTTCTTACAATCGTTGCAGAGCTATTGAGAAAGTGTTGGAATCTATTAACATATCATGCCTTAATGCAAAATATGGTTGCAAAGAGACATTGTGTTACAGTGAAAGGAATAATCATGAGAAGAAATGTATCTACATTCCATGTTTCTGCCCACATAAAGGTTGTGACTTTGTTGCCTCATCAAAGGAGCTATCCCTCCACTTCAGCAATAAACATAAAACTTCTGGATCAAATTTTTATACAATCACTCTTTCCATGTATCCATGAATCCTTATGATGAATTTCTTATTCTTCAAGAGCAAACATATGGAAATTTGTTTATTCTCAACAACAATGTTGTTGAGAATATGGGAAATGTGGTCACTATTAGATGCATGGGGTCTAACTCTTCTCAGCCAGGGCATGCTCATGCTATAGTTGCCAAGTGTCAGGGATACTCTTTAGAGTCGATGTCTTTTACCAAGAACATTCAAAGGGGCACGACAGATATTCCTTCATCAGAGTTCCTTGTGATTCCATTTGACCGTTTTGGTTATTCTGCATCTCTCGATCTGGAGATTTGCATAAGAAGAAGATAGAATGCTTCACACTTTGCAGAGTGCAAAGGTCCTTAGCTCTTTGTGGGTTCGTTTCTAGATATAGAAATTAGTCTTTGATCGGTTTCTTTATGTAATTTTTGTCTTAGAATGAGACGAATCATATTCCTTATGCAAATCAAATGTGTCGGACATACATATGTAAACAATCAATCTTGACTTTTTTTTAAAGAAATTTGTTATTAGTTCCTAGTTAAGCAGAAAGTACGTGCATGAATACATAGGTTTGGTGTTTTACTATTTTAATCTTTAATTATTTATTTGAAAACTTGTTTAGTCAATCTTGTCAGGCTTCACGATGCCCATATTTGTTTGTTTCGCCAAGACGTGGAAAATTCTTGACTGCATGCTCTTCACACTATATGGTATTGGTAGCACTTTATATATTTTTTAACATTTGAATTTTTTGCTCTTCACAATTTATGTTTAAAACCTTTATACTATCAGCATCATTTTATTTCTTCTTACATATTTTAATACGTTTCATTTTATTGTCTTTATTTATTGGTAATTGAATTTAATTATATTTTTTAATATTATTTATTTCTATAAATAATAATTGAACATTTTATTTGAATTGTTTGAGTTCAATTTTTATAGTAAATAATTGATAACAAAAAAATGTAAATGTAATTATAAACTTGTTAAAAATAAGAAATATTTTTTGGTAGATAGATTTGTCTGAAATTTTATCGGACCTGACTAATCAAATTTCAGGCTTGTGTCTTCACCCTTCCAAGAAATTGTGACTCTCAAGAACCCATCGAGCTCATTATCCTTTGGACAGGTCGAATCCTGAAATCTAATTGGGTTGATACTAGAACAATAACTCTTGGATAAATAAGAAATGTTCAATTCAAAATAAATAGAACAAATTAATAATAATAAAAATAAGAACCTTAATTAAGTTATTAAAAATTTACAATAACATACATCTATTACATCTCTCCAAGTTAAATAATAAAAAAATCACACAAAAACCAATAATATTTTTTAAAAGTGATTCAATTTGAAAAAGTTTTAAAAAGTGGCTTATTAAAGTGGATGTTAATAAGCTACTATCTCTAAACCATTCTCAAAATGAGCCACTTTTTAAAACTATAGAAATTAGCTTAGTGTGTATATGTTGCATTTGACGTATTGATATACGTCACAATATATTAATATAGTTTTTGTTAAATATCAAGATACAAGAGGAATTGATAGTAATCCTTGTTGTATTAAACTACACAACATTGGTTCTATTATATAGCAAACCAATTGAAGAATACAATGAGAACACAATGTGGGACTAACACTCTTAACACAATGAGACACACACAATGTGGGACTAACACTCTTAACACTCCCCCTCAAGCTGTAGCATATAGATCATATGCTACAAGCTTGATACATAAATAATACTCCTATTAGGAACCAAAAGCAACAGTGCTACATCAACAAAATGAAATGACCAAGTAACATAACATCAAAATAAATCTCCTATATGAGAAACCAAAAATCAACAATGTGCTAAAAATGGCGTCGGAATGAACATCAACATGGAAGATGCCGGAATGATCATCGGCAAAGACATCTGTGCTGGAATGACCATCAGCAACATGGACGACGGTATGGAAGATGCCGGATTTATCATCGGCAAAGACAATTGTGCTGGAATGACCATCAGCAACATGGAAAGTGCTCCCCCTCAAGAGGAACTTCGGAGCCGGAATTATCATCGGCAAAGACAACTGTGCTGGAATGACCATCAGCAACATGGAAAGTGCTCCCCCTCAAGAGGACCTTCGGAGCCGGAATTATCATCGGCAAAGACAACTGTGCTGGAATGACCATCAGCAACATGGAAAGTGCTCCCCCTCAAGAGGAACTTCGGAGCCGGAATTATCATCGGCAAAGACAACTGTGCTGGAATGACCATCAGCAACATGGAAAGTGCTCCCCCTCAAGAGGAACTTCGGAGCCGGAATTATCATCGGCAAAGACAACTGTGCTGGAATGACCATCAGCAACATGGAAAGTGCTCCCCCTCAAAAAGGAACTTCGGAGCCGGAATTATCATCGGCAAAGACAACTGTGCTGGAATGACCATCAGCAACATGAAAAGTGCTCCCCCTCAAGAGGAACTTCGGAGCCGGAATTATCATCGGCAAAGACAACTGTGCTGGAATGACCATCAGCAACATGGAAAGTGCTCCCCCTCAAGAGGAACTTCGGAGCCGGAATTATCATCGGCAAAGACAACTGTGCTGGAATGACCATCAGCAACATGGAAAGTGCTCCCCCTCAAGAGGAACATCGGAGCCGGAATTATCATCGGCAAAGACAACTGTGCTGGAATGACCATCAGCAACATGGAAGGTGCTCCCCCTCAAGAGGACGATGAATAGAATAAATAGTCCATCTTGGGAAGAAAGAAGATTAAAAAAAAAACTTCACATAATCGGAAAAGTCGCCGGAGACGGCGGTGGGTCATCGGAGACGCTAGTGGGTCGTCAGAAAAGTCGCCAGAAAGTCATCAAAAAAGTCAACGGAGACGGCAATCAACGGTGGTCGATCAATGGTGGTCAACCCAACAGCTTCCCAATGATCATTCTTTTCTGATGTGACAGATCAGTCTAAGCTGCAGTCACAGAGCATACTAAGAAAAACCCGAAAAAGAAATAACAACGAGAATACCTCAAGGAGGGTGATATCTCTCTATAACCATATTGAAATTATGGAAAAGTGAACTAAGTTAAGCGGATTAAGATTCCTCTTGTTAGGCTCTAGATACCATGTTAAATATCAAGATACAAGAGGAATTGATAGTAATCCTTGTTGTATTAAACTACACAACATTGGTTCTATTATATAGCAAACCAATTGAAGAATACAATGAGACACACACAATGTGGGACTAACACTCTTAACACAATGAGACACACACAATGTGGGACTAACACTCTTAACAGTTTTCTTAAGGGTTAAATTCTGGTAATCAAGTCATGAAAGATTCTGTTCTGAGTTTTATGACGCTCAAATTTTTGTAGAATGTCATGGTGCGATGAGTTACAAATAATTCGTAGTTTTATCATTTATGACATGTAATACGCACTTTACAGAATTTTGTTAGTTTCCACACAAATGTGCAAAATGGCTGACTATACACGCTTTACCATTCATTATTTGATTGATTCGTGGATAATGGAAAATAACAAAGGAAAGATATAACAGGCCTAGTGAAAATGGAAGTCTCAGAGGATATTTCATTCACAAGGTTAACAAAACGTCCATAGTCTGGCACCAATGTTGGTTCATTATAACTTATGTAGTCATGTTGATAAAATCGCATTTATGCTGCAAAAGAAATGTGGCAAGGGCAAGGCGATACTATAATGTGTTACTTCTGTCAAACATCAGAAAATCCTAAAACAAAATTAATTATGTCGAACACACAAATATCAATGACAAATCTATTTCACTTGTTGAAATGTGCAGGATAATTATGCAATGAGGAAAAAAAAAACTTGAAGCCCCTCCACAGCCGCTATCAGCGCCCGAGTCAAACCAGTTCCAGTATCCATTGAACCAAAGCGAGAGTCCCCAATTTTACAATATATTAATTGTGCTCCAGAGGCGCAACTCCATTCAACAAGAGTTCCTAACAACAATATCGTATATTATAATGTATAATGTTCTTCATAGGAATTGCACTATATGGATAAAATTATGTCTGTACCTCTGGATGGAATGCAGTAGCTATACCAGCAACATGGGTGCCATCACTACAAAAATTCAGGCATTTTATGGGGGGTCATATTTTCATATTGTGGGGTCTTTGACCCCCACAAAATACATTTGTGGCATCCTCACCAACCCCCAATTTTGCCTACTCCACAACATATTTTGTGGCGTCTCTATGTGCAACGCCACAATTTGTTAGAGTATTTTTTGGAGGTTTTAGACCCTACAAATGTTGTACTTTCCGGAGGTTTTAGACCCCCACAAACTTTGTATTATTTTTGGAGGTTTACTAACCTCCACAATATGTTTGACTTTTTGTCGTTCAAAGACCGCATTTTCAGGGCATAATCTGCTATAATTTGTTTATTATTTGGGTAAGTTTAAACCTCCACTGAATACTAGTTATCCAAATTTGAAAGATTTGTATATCATAATTTTGGAATTGGGCCCATCACTTAATTTGTTAGCCAATTTATTTTTATGGCATCCGGCTATTACTTCTCTTCATTTTTTTTCACATTTTTCACATTTGATCGGAAGAAACAAATGATATGCCGCTAGGCCAAGTAAGAATTAAGAAATGTAATTTTATACAGTTTGCTTCTTATACAATTGTACATAAAAAACCACGTGACTCTATTTGAGTTTAACTAAATCAAAATTGTTTAGGCCACCCACATCTTGAGGAATTCTATTACTTACTAGTGCAAAATTATGTGTACACAAGTCATGCAAGCATCTACTCCCACTCTCATAATATGCAGAAATCACTAGAACTGAGTATTAAATCTGCTTCTTCTTTTTTAGGATAGAAATGAAGTTTCATGATCCATTGAGAAGTCCACTATCTAATACGGTTCTTAAAAAGAAAGTTAACATCTGCAGGAGACTTAGGATTCCTCCTTGCTATAATTTGGATGAGTGCACCATCAACAAGCATATGCTGCAGTACTCTAGCTATATTCTTTGTGTCATCAATGCCAAGATGATGACTTCCCAGCCATGATATTTGCAGTTCCTTCATCATTGTAACTATTCTTGTAGCCTGTTAATCGTTACCAAGGAAACATATAATAAGTATTGTAAATTAGGATTTAAAAATAATCAGAGGGGTAAGAAAACTTACAGTATACATAAGGTCACTGGTTTGCATTCTCGGAAGCAAGTAACTCAACATCACGCCACCACCTGCGTGAAGTAAACATGGATTCAGCAGCCGCATAGTTCATTAACCTATCTAAACCCTTCTCAAGCTAATAAGGAAAAAATAATAATAGTAAAAAAAAAAACCCTTTTAGTGCTAAGTTTCTAATATGCCTGCCCTTTTTTTCGATGGTGAACACCCTCAAATCTGAGATTGTCAGGAACATATGATGCTTCTATAATGTCAGTGTAAGTGGAATTTGGTTCATTGTCACTTTCAACAAGGCTGTTTGTATGATCTCTTCTTAGTGAGGAGTCATTTGGGAAATCATTAATCTCTATATCAGAGGGAGGTAAACTTGGGGACCTAGAAAAATCATGATATTTTGTTTAGGTGCAGGTTATATTTACAAACTTTTTTGTTTACAAACTCTTACAAACTACACTATGTAGGACCTGTCCTACATTAATCACACAATGTACGACCGGTCCTACATAAACATTAGTGTAAATGCAAAAAAAGTTTGTAAACGGATCCTATCCCTTTTGTTTATTGTGAAAAACTAAACATAAAATAGAATCGAAAAGAAACTGAACCAGATTTAATTGATGAAAATAATGCATTCAAGCGTGCATATCCAATAAAAGATCCATTGTTGCACTCAATTAGTAGCATGTGAGCTCGATCAATTTGCTTCATATCGGAAATAAATAAAAACCATAAATTATCAAATGCTTATAGGGATCAAATGAGAACTTATCAATCCTTTCTGGAGTAACATCAAGCACTAGACCTGGTCCTGTATGTAAGGCAAACAAGAAGTCAGAACATGCCACTCAAATCAAATTCAGATACCTATATCTTTTAAGGGAAAACATTTTCTCTTGTTACATGAGAATTTAACTCTCATGTTAGTGACCCTTCGATTTGTGTGCAAAGTTTTTTTTTTCTTTTTTTTTTAATAAATATGGGGTCCACCACTAGTTGAGTCACAATATGAGAATTGAATCCTCATGCAACATGAGAAAATCAAATCTCATCTTTTAAATAAACAATTTTCAGGTGCAAAACAAAGAGGACTTATTTCATCCAATCAAAATTTTCTTGCAGATACTATCTATGCTGTCTTCATAGGTGAGTTCCTCTGCCTTTCTGATACAGAAGGAAAATCAAGAGTTTTAGCATTTAAAGTGCAATAAAGATAATTTTTAGTTGTCAATAACTCTTGGGAGCATAATCTTGGAAGTTGGGTTTAATTATTGTTATTTCTATTTCCTAAGCAACATAACTCTTGGGAGCATGACTCTTGGGAGTTGGGTTTAGTTAGTGTTATTTCTACTTCCTTAGCAACACAACTCTTGAGAGGTATTTGTCTCTTTGTATTCTCATGCTTTTAGTTATTCTATAAATATAGGATATTTTGTAATGCAGAAAACAGATTTGGTAAATGAAAAAGTGTGTTGCAAGTTCTCAAACTTGTCTTGAATCTTGTTATCTTTATCTAACCTTGGGTTAGTGGTGAGGCAAGTGGGTTCTTTATCAGTTGGGAGGGTGGCTTAGCCTTTAATCTCAATTGTGGTGGACTCTTATCTATCCCGTTTATTTTTACAAAGTGTCTTTTCCCTTTTCTCATACCCATCACGTATCAACTTGGTATCAAAGCATCGGTTCACATGGAAGACGAAGGTTCAAGGTACAAAACCCATGAGAAAAATCAAAATATAAGGCGTGACCAACAACTTGCAAATCTTGAAAATCAGATTGAAGAAATACGCCAAGCTCTTACTAATCTTGTCCAACAAAATTATCATGGACGTAGGAGACATTCCAGAAGCACTCATAGCGTTTCTTCAAATGAGTCAACACCTCATGATAGAAGAAGGAGAAAACTCCAAGATGGCTTTAGAGATGTGAAGATCGAACCCCCAGAATTTGATGGCAGCTTGAATCTCGATATTTATTTGGAATGGGTTCGTTCTATTGAGCGAATTTTTGAAGCTAAGGACTTTGATGACAAGAAGTGCTTCAAAATTGCAAGCATCAAACTCAAAAAGTATGCATCAATATGGTTTGATAACTTGAAGATGGAGAGGGATTTCATCTACTAGAAGCATTTCTAAATAGTGAAAAAAGTAATGATAGAAAAAATAAGAATTTAATATGTCAGAAAATTAAAAAATATATTATAATCTTCTTATGCTGAGCTCGTCGTGTTTGCTTCCAAATCTAATCCGAGTTTTCATAAAACCAAAAATCTAAAAGATTATTTTCATATATTTTTTCCAACATTATATCATTGACAATAATATCACCAAATCTCAAAAACAAATTTGGTGTAAGATTAAGGTTTCCAAATGCACTCCCGCAACTCCAATTCTATGTCAAATTTTTTTTGACTACGTAGTGAATGAGAAAAAGAGAAAGAATGGAAAAAAAAAGAAAAGAATAAGAAAAGGAAATGAGCATATGTTATCATCACCTAATTAACTAAGAAGAATGTTGTTTAATGTTTCGGATGCATTTCTTGAGCTTGAGAATCTGAATCCTTCTCTGCCTTGCTTGAGCTGCATTGTATTTACTCAAATCCTTTTTTGCTATAATCTCATCAAACGGTTGACAAGAAGGAATTGCAAGTGGACACGTGTTACCATCGACCTTTCCCTTTGCACCAGAGGAAGAGAATGGCATTGGAAACACCGTCGTTGGATGGCCAGGCGAATAGTGAAACTGAGTAACACCTACATTATTATGTATTTGGGATGACCCAGAAATCTGATTGGGCATGCTCCTCATCATCATAGGTGGATGGTGTGACGTGCTGGGCATTTCCATTTGCTTATGCCATTGATGTTCAACCATGGAATTGGAAGAGTTGACAGAGGCATTAACATGGATCAATTGTAAATTGGGGTTTTTTAATTCAAATTTGGGGCCATTACTTGGATGTGACAAATGGCAATTGATAGAGGAGGGAGTAAACGATTGGACCTGTCACCAGATAAGAGATAAATTAAGCAAATTAAGTAAAACCCAGAATAAAAAAGTCCAAAATATATTGAGATGCAATACAAGTAGGGAATACAAAAAATAGAAAGGAAAATTTATTTTAAGGCAAAAGGAGATTACTACAATGTACCTTATCTCCCATAGCCTTTAATTTCTTCAACTTATTGACTTTCACCTGGTCATCGTACTGACCGACAGTGTCTATCTTCTGTTTGGATGTCATAGATGAAAGATTAAGAAGCAATATAAAAATCAGGGTCCGAGGATTGTAAGAAAAGACAAAAATAATTCAAACTAAAAGGTAAGAAAAAGAAAATTACTACAATGTACCTTTGCTTTTAATTTAAACTTAATGACCTTCACTGGGTCATCGCACTGCCTTACAGTGTCTATCTCCTATTTGGATTTAATAGATGAAAGAGTTAGAAGGAATATAAAAAATGTGGGTCCAAGAATTCAAAAAAAGACAAAAGTAAACCAAACTAAAAGGTAAGAAAAAGAATAATTAACCCACTTTGTTGAGCAAAGCTTTGGCTTTTGCCAAGTCTTCTATGATATTAAAATGGTCGTCTTTCTTCTGTAAAATTTGACACAAAAATCAAAACCCAATGATTAGATAACTTAGAAAACATAACACTCTTTTTTTATTTTTGTATATAATTAATAAAAAGTTTTAATTTTTTTAAACAACGAAATAGAAAAGATTAACGAATATGTTATAAACATCACTAAAAATGTCGGGGAAAACATTATCAAGAAACAATTAGAAAAAGAGAGAAAAAATAGGGAAGATAACATTATATACCCTTTTGAAAGGAAGTTTCTTTCTCAAGGGTTTCTGGTTATCGTCAGTTTGGGTAGGCAAGAAGGACATAGGGGTTGCAGGATTCAAAGCCTCTGTTTTGATCATCATTGGGTTGCACGAAGGGGTCACGTCGGCTCCCCCACTGCCATGGCCAGCACCACCGTGGGGAACTTGAGTTGCTGATCTCTTTCTTTTGCAGCTCCAGGTGAAGGCGAATGGCGTTCGAGACAAGAGAAGAAGGGATTGAGAGACTTTCAATTCTGTTTGACTGAACGTGGTGGACACTATTGGACCTTGGCCAATGCTCCGTTCCATCTTTTTCTTTTACTCTCACAATCCTAATTTTCTTTTTCTTGTGTTGTTGGAAGGCTCATTCATTGGGGTTTTATAAGAGTGGGAGGACTCTGTTTATAGGAGATAAATAATTAGATGATTAGATTTAGAGTGAAATACAAAATTCAGAGATAGAATAAAAGATTTATTTCTTGACTCTATGCACTAGTATTTGAAGTGATTATTTCCTAAAATAGTTTGAGCAATTAAAATATATGAAAATCTTTTCGGTAATTAGTGTCTTAGTCTTTACTTTCAAAGATATCATAGCAATCTTTCTGTTTTAAAATATTTATAGCTGTATTTTTTGAAATTATTTTAATTACTGCACCTTTTAAAAGTAATTTACTTTCCAAAATTAGATGCAATTAATATATTAAAGATTCATCTAATCAATAAGAGATTTTATTAATTGTATCTATTTCAATTTGAATGACATAATATAGGGGAAGGATATTGTGACAACCAAGTTGTGTTACTACCAAGTGACTACCAATTAATCTCACCGTTAGATCGATTATGTTGATCCAACGGTTATATTTATTTCCATCTTTGTATGGTCATGATTTTCCAAATTTAATATTTTATATTTATTTCCAAATAAAAAAAATTGAGTATTATGTGATATGGAGAGGAATTTTATATCCTAGAAATTTTAAAACAAATAATTTAATAATATTACTCAAATTTTATTATATATATATATAAAAAAAAAATTTCTTTAGATTTTGGTGGGGCGGTGGCACCCCTAGGTCCACCCTTGTCTGCAGCCGCTTTACGTACAGCAACGACATATGTATGGTTATGATTTCCCACATTAAATGCTTTCATCCGTTGTATGGTTATGATTTCCCGTTTTTAAAGCTTTCAAGTATGTATATGGCAAGTATTTAATTGCTGCACATTCAGTAGCTACAAAAATATAAACCCCATATTATATATAAAAGAAATTTTTTTTTGATAACATATAAAAGATTTTTCAAGTCTACAACTTAATGTGCTTGTAGACATAATGGAGCGACTTTTGAATAAACGTTTAAGGGGAAATTGTGTATCATCTTGAAAGATATAAAGTTGTGTCATTTAAAGTGGAAGAAAGAGATAAATCATCCCACTCTTTGTGAGAGTGAAATGATATAAGGTGTGTCTTTAAAATGACACACCTTTTTCCCAACATTTAAAGTATATAATAATAGTTTATTATTTAATTTTTTGTCCATGATTAAAGTGTAAGGCTCACCACCAAAAATCAATAAACTTACTAAATTAAATTGGATAAGTGCACTTAGAGACTTTCTCTCTACCTTTATTATTTGAAAATATATAATCACAATTTGAGTGAGTTGCATTGAACAAATAATGAGAATTATAACAAGCAATACTTGACTGTTAGTATATGGGTGTCCTAGAGACAATCTTTTGATTAAATAAAGGACACTAGATGTAGAACTATTTGTCGCAAATGAATAAAAATCAATCTTTATCCAGTTTCATATTATGTCTCGATATTATTGTTAATATTATATGAACGAACTGGATAAATCCCTTGGAATAGAACAGGTATCTCTTGAGTATCTGTGATGAGATCACGATCATGAGGATTCAAGGATATCGCATGTCTATTCCTAATTATATGTTCCTAGTCTAGAGACACTGAGATTGGGGATCAGTGATCTCGGGTAAGACTAGCAAGACTTATCTACTTGTATATGGATACAAGTTAAAGACCTCATGAGCTACAGATATGGAGATGTCTTAGCTAAAGTCTTGGGTGGACCTATAAGAGTATAACTCGCACTGGACAGACCCAAAAAGAGACTATATGAGAAAATCTCACAGATAGTGTCATTAGAGTAATCTCTTTATATTTGGGTATGTCTTTCCTTAGACCAGAAGTTATTACACAGACTGTGTTCTAGAAGGCATGTTTTGATTGTATGCCTCGTCTGCCTGAAACATGGAGACTCATAGGTATACTGTTGGGCGTGTCCTGAAAGGGCACAGGGCTAGGGTAATAAGCTGAAGGAGTTCGTCAAATCTCTATGAGAGATTAGGTTATCTGTAAACTGGAGAAATTGGGATGACATTTACAGGGACTCGGGAATCTATGCATAGTAAAAGAGATCATGAGATGATCTGCCTTTAGAGTCAGTAAATTGAAGATTCCCTATTTCGAATAAAGCTTATCCTAAACCGCAGGGGTTGATACATTTCCTTACCCTAGGTTAATGGGAAGATAACCGAGACGAAGGAAAATACATACGGCAACCAAATATGTGCAATATGATGATCAAGTCATTAATCTGACTAGCTCTGGGGCAACAAAGCATTGCTAGTGCTCTGTGTTGTCATTAATTGGGTTGTGGGCTTGTTGGGACTAAGCCCAGTTATGTCAGAGGCTAAGTTGGACCTAATGGGTCACACACTAACACCTTGTAGTCATGATGAATTAGCTTTAAAGGTATTGGGCCTAATAATAGTTGTTAGCCCAAGAAGCTGTTTGGAAGCCCACCTAAATGGTGGAGGGCGCATGGAGCATAGTAATGGGCTTGGATAGTCCAAGACATTACTAATTGATTTAATTAGTTAAATTATTATCAAACATTTGAATTTTGAATTTTGAATTTGAATTTTGAATTTTGAATTTTGAATTTGGAATTTAAATTTTGAAATTCGAATTTTGAATTGGAAATTTAAAATTTGAAATTTGAATTTTGAAATTGGATGCTAAATTAATTAATGACTTAGTTTTATCATCACTTCTTCCTTCTTTCAGTGAATTCATAATGAATTACAACATGCATGGGATGCTTGTGAGCTTGCCAGAGTTGTTAAGGATGTTAACGACTGCTGAAATGTTTATCATGAAGGATGAGACACAAGCTCTTGTGATTGGTGGGCCTGAAAGGGCCATGGGTAAGGGCAAGGAGCCTGCAAAAGGAAACTAACTCCCTTAAGCCCAAAGGAAAATCCAATAAGAAAAAGGGCAAAGAGAAAGTAAGGGAGTACCCAAGGACAAAAACGATGCTGTGCTTCCATTGTGGCAAAAATGGCCATTGGAAAAGGAATTGTCCAGACTACCTGAAGAGTGTGAAGGAGCATGGTAATGCTTCTACCTCAGGTATTCACATGATTGAGATAAATTATTCTTGTGCTAATCCGACTTCATAAGGTATTGGATATCGGTTATGGTTCTTATAATCTGCAATGTGTTGCAGGTGCTTAGAAGCCTAGAAGATTGGAGAAGAACGAGGTGGACCTCTGCGCAGGTGATGAAGCAAGAGTTGCTGCTCATGCTGGTGGAGATACCGACCTCATTAGCCTACGGGCACCTTATTGCATCTGAATAATTATCTTTATGTTCCCGGCATTTCTAGAAATATTATTTCTTGTTTAGAACAAGATGGTTTTGCTTTAACTATTAAGGATGGTACATTTTCTATCATTTTGAATGATATTGTTTTGGTACGCTTCTTTAATTAATGGCTTCTATGTTTTGGAAATGGGAACTAAAGTGCTCAATGTAGATGTGAAATGACCTAGGATAGATAATCAATCCTATCTTTGGCACTAAAGACTAGGGCACATAAATGAAACAAGATTGTCTAGGATACATGGAGATGGATGCCTAGACACCAAGGATTTGGAATCCTATGAAAATTTGAATTTTGTCTAGCTGGGATAATTATTCGACAAAAGCCCGAAGGGCTTGAGATTCATAGGGCTAGTGAGTTATTAGAACTCATTCACTGTGATTTATGTGGCCCAATGTATATTGAGGCTAGAGGAGGAAACTCCTATTTCATTTACTGATGAAGTAGAGAAACAGCGTGGCAAGATGGTTAAGTCATTGCGATCAGATCGTGATGGTGAATATTTGAGCCATGAGTTTCGGGATTATCCGAGAAAAAATGGAATTCTCTCGCAGTTTACTGCACTTAACACACGACACCAAAATGGTGTCTCCAGAAGGAGAAACAGGACTTTGTTAGACATGGTTAAGTCTATTATGAGTGAGACTCAACTTCCAAAATCATTTTAGGGATATGCCTTAGACACAGCGGAAAAATTTCTAAATAGGGTACCGTCCAAATCTGTTCAGACCACACCATATAAGATATGGAATAGTAAGAGACCCAACCTGAGTCACCTCAGGGTATGAGGATCGCCGGCTTATGTCAAAGCGTTGGCATCAGACAAGCTTAATGCTGAGAGTACTAAATGTCTATTTGTGGGGTATCCCAAGGTTCTAAGGGATACTGGTTTTACTTCAGGAATGCTGAGTTCCTTGAGAAGGATTGGATCTCTCAAGAAGTCAGTGGGAGTAAGATTGATCTTGAAGAAGTTCAAGAACCATAAGAACAGATTGAGGAACCCGAGTCTGCTCCGCAGGCGACGTTCTCCAATAGAGAAGTAAACACACAACTCCGTAGATCTACAAGGTTCATCCATCCACCTGAGAGGTATGGGTTTGTGATTGAGAATCAGCAAACTGTCGAGGATGATGAACCAAATAACTACGAGGAGGCAGTCAAGGATGTTGACTCCTCTAGATGGCTTGAAGCCATGTAATCTGAAATGGATTCGATGTATCAAAATAAGGTATGGACCTTGGTTCCTAAACCGCAAGGAATAGTTCCTATCAGAAATAAATGGCTCTTTAAAAGAAAGACTAATGCAGATGGCAATGTTCAGACCTATAAAGCTAGGTTGGTGGCGAAAGGGTATCGTCAAAGACAAGGAGTTGACTATGATGAAACTTTCTCACCAGTTGCCATGATCAAATCTATTAGGATCATGCTTGCAATAACAACATACCATGACTATGAAATTTGGTAAATGGATGTCAAGACCGCCTTCTTGAATGGGTTCTTGAAAGAGGAAGTGTACATGACACAACCTGAAGGCTTTGAAATCAAAGATTAGGAGCATATGTTATGCAAACTACAAAGGTCAATATATGGGCTAAAGCAAGCATCAAGGAGTTGAAATATACGTTTTGATGAAGTTGTTAAGAGTAACGGTTTTATCAAGAACGAGGAAGAACCTTGTGTTTACAGGAAGGTTAATGGGAGTAATGTCGACTTCCTGGTACTTTATGTAGATGACATATTGCTTATAGGAAATGACATCCCCACATTAAAAAATAACGAAAGAGTGGCTTTTAGAAAACTTCACCATGAAGGACTTGGGAGAAGCGGCCTTTATACTTGGTATAAAGATCTATAGAGATAGATCCAAGAGGCTGCTGGGTTTATCTCAATCCACGTATGTTGACAAGATGCTAAAGAGGTTTAGCATGGAAGGGTCGAAAAGGGGTTTTCTTCCTGTCAGTCACGGGGTACACCTATCAAGGGCTATGTCTCATGTGCTTTGAGCATTACGAGCAGATACCATTCAGACCCTGGAGAGGGTCACTGGACGGCAGTCAAAACCATTCTTAAATACTTAAGAAGAACTAAGGATGAGTTTCTGGTCTATGGTGGGGTTAATGATCTAACAGTGAAAGGGTTCACTGAAACCACCTTTCAAAGTGACAAATATGACTGTAAGTCACAATCAGTGTTTGTATTCACCTTAAATGGTGGGGCATTATCTTGGAAGAGTTCCAAGCAGGATACAAAAGCAGATTCAACGATAGAAGCTGAATAATTAGCTGCTTTAGAAGCGGCTTAGGAGGCCGTGTGGATCAAGGAAGTTCATTTATGAACTAAGGGTGGTTCCAAGCGTGGATGAGCCCATACAGTTTCTCTGCGACAGCACAGGGGCCATTACGCAGTCAAAGGAACCTAGGTCTCATCAAAGATCTAAACACATGCTCCGCAGATATCACCTGATTAGAGTAATCAATGATAGGATGGATGTAAAGATGGATTATATTCCCACAGATAAAAACCTGGCCGATTCTCTGACAAAGTCCGTTTCTCAGAGAAAACATGATAGTGATTATGAGGCTTTAGGTATACGACTTAGGTCTGATTGTAAAATGTAACAGCCCGTGTTAACTCGGTCTGTTAACACACTATCGTATTAAGCCACGCTTAATTAAAATGCGGAATAACTTTTTCTTTAATTCAATTATGACGTCATTAACTTAACCAACTTGATTACTTAATCATTTTCATAAAAATACTGCCTGTATGTAAATTGCAAGACATCTAACTGGAATACCTCATATATAAATAATAGGTGAGTATCTAAAGCCACAGGTCTACACAAGTAGCCTGGGTCAAAATCCTGATACTTTAATTACAACATTAATTTAATAAGACGATAACAATCATGTGGCATGGAAAAACCCCATGCTCACCAAATAAGGCAACAATGCCCACAAATAGTCTCAACATAAACTTAACATAAATAAAGCAGAAAACATAACAGCAGTCAAATAAACAGCAATCCACAACCAGCACGTCAGCATAATTATCAGCTCAGCTCTGGCCTCCTGCCACCTGAGCCCTCAACATTACCTGATCCTGAAATAAGCGTCCCCAAACGTGGGGTGAGATCTCTAACAAGAAATCTCAGTAAGACAAGGGGTCCTCAAGGAGTCTCCACCCCAAGCTCACTTACATGTGTAATATAAGTTCTAAAAACAGTATTACAGTATAAGTTCTAAAATCATGCGATGCAGCAATTATTCATGTCATGTGTGCTTTCAAATCTACTGGCCAGAGAAATGTAGGAATACGTCTATGCCTACATGAGTACATGGATACTACCTGCACCTCACCCACATGCTTCTCCATCTTGTATGTACTACATACTCAGGATTGCCGTCTAGGTGGACACCACATGCATATCATAATAGCTCATTACATATAAACAGCTCAACAACATTTCCAAAATAATCAAAGCATGTAACACAGCATGCATAAACCCATCCCCATGGGACATGGTGGAACATCAAAATGGCTAAACCGAGGACACGAAAGCTTACCTTGCAAGCTAGCTATCCAAGCCAAGAGTCCAACTACTCACAAGTCCACAAACAGCAGTATCACAATCTGATATGGACCATTAACAAGTCAATATTCATGCATCTCAAGCATACAACTTTAAAGACTACGCCTTTCTTTTACGTTTTACGTCTTAAGGCTTCCAACAAAGCCATAAGCCCTTAATCATGTGATTCTGACTTAGTCCATTTATTACAGAAGTTCAACTTCCTTAAACTAGGGTCCACACACACCCAATAGCTTACTGTTCATACAGTACAGCTACTGTCTGCGCAGAACCCAGGATATCCGGATATCAGAAGGGGCATATCCGGATATGCCATATCCGGATATCACACTGGACATATCCGGATATGTCATATCCGGATACCCAGATCCCATATCCGGATATCAATATCCGGATACCATATCCGGATACTGATATCCGGATATCTGTTCGACAAATATCCGGATATCTCACGACAGAATGCAGTTTCTGCATTTCGTGAATATCCATCCCAAAGGTCCAACTTTTAACACATGTACACGTTAAAGCATGCATCTTTAAGCATATACAAGTTCATTTAGGTGTTGGTTACTTCATTTTAACTTTTTACATGTCAAGACACCAACTTTAAGCAAAATAAACTCATGATCATGGTGAGGTAACTTACCAAAGTTCAAAACAGAGGCAAGTTGTGCTCTTGGAGCCCTCTCAAGACACTTCAAACTCAGCCTAAGTATGAGCACGAAAATGGCACTTCAAGGTGGGTTCTTGCACCACAAGAAGGCACTTTGAAGCTCACAATGACTACCACAAGGTAGCCATCACTAAAGCTCCAAACTCATGCTCACTAACTACACACACACAGCTTTCTCAACTCAGAATGATGGCCACAAAGAAGTCTCAAGGCTCACTCTCACCCTCACAAGTGTTTAAACAAGCATGAAAGGTGATAATCAAGGCCAAAAGGAGAAGAAGAAGAGCAAAGGAAGCTCAAAGGGTGAAGGAGAGTCAATGGAACAGTGTTTTCTTCCCTCAGCTGCAGCCTCCACGTTTTGGTATGTGTTCCTAGGGTTTTGTGCCCTCATAATGTGCCTATTTATAGGCACAAGCCACTAATCGCACAGTATTAGCCTTAATCGCAAAGTAAAAGATCTTGATCTCAAACTTCGGATTCTAGACCTACGCATTTTTCTAAGATTTCTCATATTTTTATTTTATTTTTCGGAGCACCTTTCCGGTACGCGCTTTTCCATAGCCAGTATCAGTTCTGGCATCAGATTACGTCATTTTGACTTGAAACTTGTTTTACAAGTCCTACATAATATTCTAGTCATTATCATGCATTCATTATAATTTTCCGGGATACTTTTCCGGTAAGCATTTATACCGAGTAGCAGAACCGGTATCTGCGCTTTTCTTCCGAAAAGCGACTTTCAGCATTTTTATTCGCTAAGTATAATTATCTAAGCCTCATAATAATTATTAGGGTCAATTATGGAATTATTTCCTAATTATCATAATTAACTTACTAATTACCTTAATTAGCGGTGCAGGTTCTTACATTCACCCCACCTTTTTAAGGATTTTGTCCTCAAAATCAGAAACATACCTGTCTCGGAAGTCTGGATACTGTCGGAGAAGCTCGTCCTCTCGCTCCCATGTGCACTCCTCGGGACTATGCCCAGTCCACTGCACCTTGACCATCGGAATGATCTTGCTCCTGAGCTGTTTCTCGCCTCGATCGAGAATCTTGAGTGGTCCGACCGGAGTCTTTAGGTTCTCCCGAACCTCCACATCATCCGGCTGCACCACGTGCGAAGGGTCTGCTATGTATTTCCGAAGCTGAGACACGTGAAACACGTCGTGGATGTTGGCTAGGTTCGGAGGTAAGGCGAGTCGATAGGCAACTGGTCCTACTCTACCAAGGATCTGGTAGGGCCCTATGAATCGCGGGCTCAACTTCCTCACGCCGAGTGCCCGTCCAACACCGGTGACAGGTGAAAGTTTCACAAACACGTGCTCACCCTCACTGAACTCCAGTGGTCGATGCTTGACATCGTAGTAGCTCTTCTGGCGATTCTGCGCCTTCTTCAACTTTTCCCTGATCATTTGGATCTGTAGGGTAGTATCTTGGACAAAGTCCAAGCCGAAAAGCTCTTTATCTCCAACCTCAGACCAGCAGGTAGGAGTCCGACACCTCCTACCATACAGCGCCTCGTAGGGTGCCATGCCCAGACTAGCATGAAAACTGTTGTTGTATGATAATTCAACCAACGGAAGGTACCTATCCCATGCAGAACCCTGCTCCAACGTGCAAGCTCTTAACATGTCCTCCAATGTCTGGATGGTCCGCTCAGTCTGTCCGTCAGTCTGAGGGTGATAGGCGGTACTCAATCTCAACTGCGTACCAAAAGCCTCCTGCAGCGCCTCCCAGAACCGAGATGTGAACTTCGGGTCCCTATCACTGATGATACTCTCGGGCACCCCGTGAAGCCTCACAATCTCGCGGACATATAGCTTGGCCAACTGCTCTGTAGTGAAGCTCACCTTCACTGGAAGAAAATGGGCAGACTGGGTCAATCTGTCCACAATGACCCAGATAGAGTCACAACCAGCCTGAGTTTTAGGCAGTCCCACCACGAAGTCCATGGAAATACTCTCCCACTTCCACTGTGGAATCTCCAGAGGTTGAAGTTTACCAGACGGTTTCTGGTGCTCGATCTTCACCTTCTGACAAATAAGGCATTTGGACACGTAGACCGCTATGTCCTTCTTCATGCCCGGCCACCAAAAATTCCTTTTTAAGTCCTGGTACATTTTTGTAGCACCAGGGTGGATAGTGAATCGGCCCTTATGAGCCTCTGCCATAACCTCCTCAGTCAATGGCCCTCGAGGAATAACGATCCTCTTCTGGAACAGCAGCAATCCATCCTCGTTCCAAGACACACCGTCCTGGTTTTTCACATAATCGAGGCATTCTCTTTGTACTTGCGCCTCTTTGATCTTTTCCATCAGCTCGTTAATCACTTCTGCTGTTTCCATCTCAAGCAGTGCACCCCCAAACAAGGAGTTCACTCTCAAGTCTCTGAACTTCTCGATCACCTCGTAGTCGTTCATCATTAAGCTAGATAAGCTCACGGATTTCCGACTCAAAGCATCAGCTACCACATTGGCCTTGCCAGGATGGTACCTCAACTCAAAGTCGTAGTCCTTCAAGAACTCCATCCATCTTCGTTGTCTCATGTTCAACTCCTTCTGGTCAAACAGATACTTCAGGCTCTTGTGATCACTGAATACAGCAAACTTCATGCCAAACAAGTAATGCCTCCAAATCTTGAAAGCAAAAACGATGGCTGCCAACTCCAAGTCGTGAGTCGGGTAGTTCTCCTCATGAGGTTTCAACTGTCTTGAAGCGTAAGCAACCGCTTTCCCTTTCTGCATCAGCACACAGCCAAGTCCTTTACCAGAGGCATCGCAGTATAACTCGAATTGCTCCACAGGATCAGGAAGAACTAACACTGGAGCAGTAGTCAGTCTCTCCTTCAGCTCCTGGAAACATTCCTCACACTCATGTGTCCACACGAATGGAGTCTCCTTTCGGGTAAGGCGAGTCATCGGTAACACCATCTTGGAGAATCCTTCTATGAATCTCCGATAGTAGCCTGCCAAACCCAAGAAGCTTCTCACTTCTGTAACCGTCTTGGGCCTCTCCCAGTCCATCACGGCCTCAATCTTGTTAGGATCAACTGCAACTCCATTAGCAGAAATTACATGACCCAGAAATTTCACCGCCTTGAGCCAAAACTCACATTTTGACGGCTTAGCATATAGCTTTTTCTCTTTCAGCACTTGCAACACGATCTTCAAGTGCTCAGTATGCTCCTCCTCCGTCTTGGAGTAGATCAAAATATCGTCAATGAAGACAATCACAAACTGATCCAGGTACGGCTGGAAAATCCTGTTCATGTAGTCCATAAACACTGCGGGTGCATTGGTGAGTCCAAACGGGATCACCAAGTACTCGTAGTGCCCGTACCTCGAGCGAAACGCTGTCTTTGGGACATCCTCCGGCTTTACCCGTATCTGATGATAACCGGACCGAAGATCGATCTTTGAATACACGCAAGCACCTCTGAGCTGATCCAGCAAATCATCAATGAGTGGAAGAGGGTACTTGTTCTTGATTGTCACCTTGTTCAACTGACGGTAGTCGGTGCACAACCGCATAGTCCCATCTTTCTTTTTCACAAATATGACCGGTGCTCCCCAGGGAGACACACTCGGCCGAATAAAATCTTTTGCTGAAAGCTCCTCGATATGCTTCTTCAGCTCCGCCAACTCTGGTGGCGACATCCGGTATGGAGCCAACGAGATAGGCCCCACACCAGGCAATAAGTCGATGGAGAACTCTATCTCCCTCTGTGGAGGAAACTCAGGAATCTCCTCAGGAAACACCTCGAGGAATTCCCTCACCACAGGAATGCCAGTGAGATCCTCCTGTGTCCCACTCACCAAACCTCCCAACATGACATAGCCAAATGCCCCTGCTCTCAAGGCCCTCCTCGCCTGCAGGACTGAAATGAACAGTGAGGAACTGGCTGTGGACCCACCCGGAGACATCACCACTTTCTTGGCACAACAGTCAATCATTGCACAGTTTCTGGACAACCAATCCATGCCCAGAATAATTTGAAGATTGGCCATCGGTAATCCTATCAGATCTACCAAGAAGTCACGGCCATCCCACTGAAACGCTACATCGCGATGAACAGTGGAGGTCAAACATTTTTCTCCGGTGGCGGTGGTAACCCGCATCGGTGGAGAAAGCTCATCACTGGGCAACTCAAGCCCCACAGCAATAGGGGTAGCAACAAAAGAGTGCGTTGCCCCGGAATCAAACAAAACATCAATAGTTGATCCACCAATGGTAACAGTACCTCTGACCAGGTTCGGAGCTCTGTCCGACTACTGACGATCAAGTGTGTAGACTCGTCCGGTAGTAGGTGGCACGGCTGGTGCCCCAATAGGAACCATCTGCAATGGCACAGCCTGCACTGCAGCAACTCTCACCGTCGGGCAATCTCTAGAGTAGTGGCCCTCCTTGCCACACTGGAAGCATATCAGCTGACCGGTAGAACACGGCCCGAAATGTGACTTCCCACATCCCGAACATCTGGGAGCAGGAGGTCTAGCGGCGTTCCCCGGAGCAGCAGTCTTTCTGAACTGATTTGGCGCTTGCTTAGCCGCCAACGGTGGTTTGCCCTTGCCCTTGTTGGCAAAGTTCTTGTTCTTCCAGGGAGTAGAACCACCAGCGCTCTGCGGCACCTCAACCTTGGCCCTCTTGGCCTGACTCGCCCGGCAGTAGTCCTCGATGTCGCGGCACTGCTGCACCAACGCTCCGAAGTCTCTCGAAGCAGAACCGGCGAGATGTCCAGCAATATCCTCATTAAGTCCCCTCCGGAACTTGGCCGCCAGAAAAATAGGAGTCGGTCTCGCCATGCGGAAATGAGAGAACTTGACCAGCTCATTAAACTTGGCCAGGTACTCGTCAACAGACAACGAGCCCTGTACCAACCGGTCAAACTCCCCCTGCTTCCTCTCCTGTGAGTCATAAGGGAAGTACTGACCCAGGAAGCTCTCCTCGAAGAATGGCCACGTCATCATATGACCCTGCATCTCGTAGACCTGAGATAGGTTGGTCCACCACTCATGGGCCTCGCCCTCCAGCATGTACGTGGCGAACAGCAGCTTCTGCGGATCGGTGCATTGCATGATCCGGAAAATTTTGTCCAGCGCCTGTAGCCATCTGGCAGCAGCAATGGGGTCATACGATCCGTCGAAGGTAGGTGGCTTATGCTTACGGAAAGCATTCAGCCGGCGATCGATCTCGTCACGATCCTCAGCAAGTACGGGGATAGTCTGCATAGCCCCCGTCAAATGACTACCCTCACCCATCTGGCTCTGGGTGTCCTCCTGTTGACTAGGCGGAGGTGGAGGCGGTGGCGGCGGTGGAGGTGGTGGAGGACCTTGGCCCGCAGCAGGACCAGCCCTCAACTCCTCCAACATGACCCTCATCATCGTCATGTTGGCCATCCGGTTCTCCTCCAGAACCTCTGCCGTGGTTTGCCGGTTCGCATCTCTAATTGCGTCCAGCATTGCCCGGTTCGCCAGCCTCGTGGCTTCCTGGTCGGCTAGTCGGGCCGCCTGCATCTCAGCTAATGCAGCCAGGACAGGATCCGATTGATCCTCGCTAGTACTCGTGTTCCTCCTCGGTGGCACCATGACTCTGCACAAGTTACACAAAGAATGAGTTGATCAGGCCCACGCCATGTGGTCACATATGCATTATCATAACACACACCAGTCAGAGTGAACACAAAGTAGACACGCAACGACACGTCCTAAGTTATTGCAATACATACAGGCTTTTCCCTAGAAAGTGCTCTGATACCATAAAATGTAACAGCCCGTGTTAACCCGGTCTGTTAACACACTATCGTATTAAGCCACGCTTAATTAAAATGCGGAATAACTTTTTCTTTAATTCAATTATGACGTCATTAACTTAACCAACTTGATTACTTAATCATTTTCATAAAAATACTGCCTGTATGTAAATTGCAAGACATCTAACTGGAATACCTCATATATAAATAATAGGTGAGTATCTAAAGCCACAGGTCTACACAAGTAGCCTGGGTCAAAATCCTGATACTTTAATTACAACATTAATTTAATAAGACGATAACAATCATGTGGCATGGACAAACCCCATGCTCACCAAATAAGGCAACAATGCCCACAAATAGTCTCAACATAAACTTAACATAAATAAAGCAGAAAACATAACAGCAGTCAAATAAACAGCAATCCACAACCAGCACGTCAGCATAATTATCAGCTCAGCTCTGGCCTCCTGCCACCTGAGCCCTCAACATTACCTGATCCTGAAATAAGCGTCCCCAAACGTGGGGTGAGATCTCTAACAAGAAATCTCAGTAAGACAAGGGGTCCTCAAGGAGTCTCCACCCCAAGCTCACTTACATGTGTAATATAAGTTCTAAAAACAGTATTACAGTATAAGTTCTAAAATCATGCGATGCAGCAATTATTCATGTCATGTGTGCTTTCAAATCTACTGGCCAGAGAAATGTAGGAATACGTCTATGCCTACATGAGTACATGGATACTACCTGCACCTCACCCACATGCTTCTCCATCTTGTATGTACTACATACTCAGGATTGCCGTCTAGGTGGACACCACATGCATATCATAATAGCTCATTACATATAAACAGCTCAACAGCATTTCCAAAATAATCAAAGCATGTAACACAGCATGCATAAATCCATCCCCATGGGACATGGTGGAACATCAAAATGGCTAAACCGAGGACACGAAAGCTTACCTTGCAAGCTAGCTATCCAAGCCAAGAGTCCAACTACTCACAAGTCCACAAACAGCAGTATCACAATGTGATATGGACCATTAACAAGTCAATATTCATGCATCTCAAGCATACAACTTTAAAGACTACGCCTTTCTTTTACGTTTTACGTCTTAAGGCTTCCAACAAAGCCATAAGCCCTTAATCATGTGATTCTGACTTAGTCCATTTATTACAGAAGTTCAACTTCCTTAAACTAGGGTCCACACACACCCAATAGCTTACTGTTCATACAGTACAGCTACTGTCTGCGCAGAACCCAGGATTTCCGGATATCAGAAGGGGCATATCCGGATATGCCATATCCGGATATCACACTGGACATATCCGGATATGTCATATCCGGATACCCAGATCCCATATCCGGATATCAATATCCGGATACCATATCCAGATACTGATATCCGGATATCTGTTCGACAAATATCCGGATATCTCACGACAGAATGCAGTTTCTGCATTTCGTGAATATCCATCCCAAAGGTCCAACTTTTAACACATGTACACGTTAAAGCATGCATCTTTAAGCATATACAAGTTCATTTAGGTGTTGGTTACTTCATTTTAACTTTTTACATGTCAAGACACCAACTTTAAGCAAAATAAACTCATGATCATGGTGAGGTAACTTAACAAAGTTCAAAACAGAGGCAAGTTGTGCTCTTGGAGCCCTCTCAAGACACTTCAAACTCAGCCTAAGTATGAGCACGAAAATGGCACTTCAAGGTGGGTTCTTGCACCACAAGAAGGCACTTTGAAGCTCACAATGACTACCACAAGGTAGCCATCACTAAAGCTCCAAACTCATGCTCACTAACTACACACACATCTTTCTCAACTCAGAATGATGGCCACAAAGAAGTCTCAAGGCTCACTCTCACCCTCACAAGTGTTTAAACAAGCATGAAAGGTGATAATCAAGGCCAAAAGGAGAAGAAGAAGAGCAAAGGAAGCTCAAAGGGTGAAGGAGAGTCAATGGAATAGTGTTTTCCTCCCTCAGCTGCAGCCTCCACGTTTTGGTATGTGTTCCTAGGGTTTTGTGCCCTCATAATGTGCCTATTTATAGGCACAAGCCACTAATCGCACAGTATTAGCCTTAATCGCAAAGTAAAAGATCTTGATCTCAAACTTCGGATTCTAGACCTAGACATTTTTCTAAGATTTGTCATATTTTTATTTTATTTTTTGGAGCACCTTTCCGGTACGCGCTTTTCTATAGCCAGTATCAGTTCTGGCATCAGATTACGTCATTTTGACTTGAAACTTGTTTTACAAGTCCTACATAATATTCTAGTAATTATCATGCATTCATTATAATTTTCCGGGATACTTTTCCGGTAAGCATTTATACCGAGTAGCAGAACCGGTATCTGCGCTTTTCTTCCGAAATGCGACTTTCAGCATTTTTATTCGCTAAGTATAATTATCTAAGCCTCATAATAATTATTAGGGTCAATTATGGAATTATTTCCTAATTATCATAATTAACTTACTAATTACCTTAATTAGCGGTGCGGGTTCTTACAGGCTCTAGGCCAAATGGGAGCTTGTTAGTATATGGTTGTCCTAGAGATAATCTTTTGATTAAATAAAGGACACTAGTTGTAGAACTATTTGTCGCAAATGAATAAAAAGCAATCTTTATCCAGTTTCATATTATGTCTCGATATTATTGTTAATATTATATGAACAAACTGGATAAACCCCTTGGAATAGAACATGTATCTCTTGAGTATCTGTGATGAGATCACGATCATGAGAATTCAAGGATATCACATGTCTATTCCTAATTATATGTTCCTAGTCTAGAGACACTGAGATTGGGGATCAGTGATCTCGGGTAAGACTAGTACGACTTATCTACTTGTATATGGATACAAGGTAAAGACCTCATGAGCTACAGATATGGAGATGTCTTAGCTAAAGTCGTGGGTGGACCTCTAAGAGTACAGCTCACACTGAACAGACCCAAAAAGAGACTCTATGAGGAAATCTCACAGATAGTGTCATTAGAGTAATCTCTTTATATTTGGGTATGTATTTCCTTAGACCAGAAGTTATTACCTCGACTGTGTTCTAGAAGGCATGTTTTGATTGTATGCCTCGTCTACCTGAAACATGGAGACTCATAAGTATACTGTTGGGCGTGTCCTGAAAGGACATAGGGCTAGGGTAATAAGCTGAAGGAATTCGTCAAATCTCTGTGAGAGATTAGGTTATCTATAAACCGGAGAAATCGGGATGACATTTACAAGGACTCAGGAATCTATGCATAGTAAAAGAGATCATGAGATGATCTGCCTTTAGAGTCAGTAAATTGAAGATTCCCTATTTCGAATAAAGCTTACCCTAAACCGCAGGGGTTGATACATTTCCTTACCCTAGGTTAATGGGAAGATAAACGAGACGAAGAGAAATACATACGGTAACCAAATATGTGCAATATGATGATCAAGTTATTAACCTGACTAGCTCTGGGGCAACAAAGCATTGCTAGTGCTTTGTGTTGTCATTAATTGGGTTGTGGGCGTGTTGGGCCCGAGCCCATTTATGTCAGAGGCTAAATTGGACCTAATGGGTCACACACTAACACATTGTAGTCATGATGAACTAGCTTTAAAGTTATTGGGCCTAATAATAGTTGTTAGCCCAAGAAGCTGTTTGGAAGCCCTCCTAAATGGTGGAGGGCGCATGGAGCATAGTAACGGGCTTGGATAGTCCAAGACATTACTAATTGATTTAATTAGTTAAATTATTTATCAAACATTTGAATTTTGAATTTTGAATTTGAAATTTGAATTTTGAAATTTGAATTTGAAATGAAATTCGAATTTTGAATTTGAAATTTAAAATTTGAAATTTGAATTTTGAAATTTAAATTTTGAATTTGAAATTTTGAATTTTGAATTTTGAGTTTGAATGTTTGAATCATTTGAATTCAAGTGTTTGAACTCGAATTTGAATTGGCTATTAAAAGTTGTTTCATAACAAAAGGATAAGATGAGATCTTTTGGAATATTCCCTGCATCAAGAAGAGATATTTGATCTTATCCAATGATGAAGTGGTGCGCAAATTTGGATCCAAAGTGAGTGTCATTTTGTCATCTAAATGTACTACAATTCTGATTTGGTTGGTTAAGAGAATCAGTGAGTTAGTTGTTTCAAATTTGAATGCAACAACTCAATGTATCTGGACTCAAAATAGGACTAAATGGGACGCATGAAATGGTTGGTCATGTGATGAAAATTAGGTCAGAATCTTGAAAGGATAATGACCTAATCTTATAAGAATTCAAATGAAAGGTGGTTAGCAATTTTGAATTGCAAACAAATCCTTGATTCCCTCCAGCCATGCGCATATTTGGTGAGACTTTCAAGTAAGAAAATCTTATCATTCCATCCTACTAATTAACCTAAAGTGTGCGCAAAAGGGGACTAATTTTCTTCCTTAGGTTTTTCACAAAAACCTAGCCTACTCTCCATCCATCTTATGCGCCATTCTATAGGATAGTTCACTACACCTTTCCAAACACAATACCTAGCCTCCACCTTCACCAATTGAGCGCACAGCAAGCCTCATTGTGGTGATCATCTGGTGGCTTGCAAGAAGGTGTTATTGCATCATTGATGAATGGTGGTGTGGATCAACATTAGAGGGTTTGAACCCTTCAGACCTGACAATTGATCTCCCTGACTGATCAGGCCAAAACAAGGTAACATCATGCTGTCCTAAAGCATGGATTTCTATGTGCATGTATGTTTCCGCGTGAAAAAGTTTTGTTTTTCCACCTTACATGCATTGGCCTTCAAGGCCATTTTACTGTCAAGTGGTATCAAAGCTCGGTTGCATGTATATTTTTATTTTTTATTTTTATCTTTAAGGTTTTTCTTTGGATAATACTAATAGAGACATCAAAAAGAGGAGGAAAAAATGCAAATGAGACATAAAGTGGATTAGGAAAAAATAAACTTGTATAAACCTAGAGTCCAAAAACTTATGACGTAGTTAATTGTAATTATTAATTTTTTTAAGTATACTATATATATTTATGTATTTTTTTAGACTCTTTATCGATATTCTTAATAAAAAAGTTGGTGAGATCCAAAATTCATATATTAGATTTATATACTCAGGCTCTTCCAATATTCCAAATGTAAGATAAGACTCATCTAGCATAGATCCACACATTTAACCTGTCATTCAACGACAAATATAGCATGAGTTTTATAGCACTAGCTATTACTTCATCTTTTATAAGTGCTTCAAAATATTTTATTAACTTCCTCTTTGGAAGAAATAATTTGAATGAATTTTATTTATGATGTCCATAGGAAAGTGCTTGAGATTTTGTTTGCGTTCTTGAGATTTTGTTTTTGAAAGTTTTCTTTAATTACAATACACCAATTAGAGAAGTTTTCCAAGGGGAGGGATTTCATCTAATAAAAGCATTTCTAAATAGTGAAAAAAGTAATGATAGAAAAAAATAAGAATTTAATATGTCAAACAATTAAAAAAATATTATAATCTTCTTATGCTGAGCTCGTCGTGTTTGCTTCCAAATCTAATCCGAGTTTTCATAAAACCAAAAATCTAAAAGATTATTTTCATATATTTTTTCCAACATTATATCATTGACAATAATATCACCAAATCTCAAAAACAAATTTGGTGTAGGATTAAGGTTTCCAAATGCACTATCGCAACTCCAATTCCATGTCAAATTTTTTTTGACTACGAAGTGAATGAGAAAAAAAGAAAGAACGGAAAAAAAAAGAAAAGAATAAGAAAAGGAAATGAGCATATGTTATCATCATCTAATTAACTAAGTAGATTGTTGTTTAATGTTTCGGATGCATTTCTTGAGCTTGAGAATCTGAATCCTTCTCTGCCTTGCTTGAGCTGCATTATTTTTACTCAAATCCTTTTTTGCTATAATCTCATCAAACGGTTGACAAGAAGGAATTGCAAGTGGACACGTGTTACCATTGACCTTGCCCTTCGCACCAGAGGAAGAGAATGGCATTGGCAACGCCGTCGTTGGATGGCCTGGCGAATAGTGGAACTGAGTAACTCCTACATTATTATGTATTTGGGATGACCCAGAAATCTGATTGGGCATGCTCATCATCATCATAGGTGGATGGTGTGACGTGCTGGGCATTTCCATTTGCTTATGCCATTGATGTTCAACCATGGAATTTGAAGAGTTGACAGAGGCATTGACATGGATCAATTGTAAATTGGGGTTTTTTAATTCAAATTTGGGGCCATTACTTGGCTGTAACAAATGGCAATTGATAGAGGAGGGAGTAAACGATTGGACCTATCACCAGAAAAGAGATAAATTAAGCAAATTAAGTAAAATCCAGGATAAAAAAGTCAAAAATATATTGATATGCAATACAAGTAGGGAATACAAAAAATAGAAAGGAAAATTTATTTTAAGGCAAAAGGAGATTACTACAATGTACCTTATCTCCCATAGCCTTTAATTTCTTCAATTTATTGACTTTCACCGGGTTGTCGTACTGACCGACAGTGTCTATCTCCTGTTTGGATTTCATAGATGAAAGTATAAGAAGGAATATAAAAATAAGGGGTTCCAGGATTTCAGGAAAAGACAAAAATAATTCAAACTAAAAGGTAAGAAAAAGAAAATTACTACAATGTACCTTTTCTTTTAATTTAAACTTAATGACCTTCACTGGGTCATCGCACTGCCTCACAGTGTCTATCTCCTGTTTGGATTTCATAGATGAAAGTATAAGAAGGAATATAAAAATAAGGGTTCCAGGATTTCAGGAAAAGACAAAAATAATTCAAACTAAAAGGTAAGAAAAAGAAAATTACTACAATGTACCTTTGCTTTTAATTTAAACTTAATGACCTTCACTGGGTCATCGCACTGCCTCACAGTGTCTATCTCCTATTTGGATTTCATAGATGAAAGAGTAAGAAGGAATATAAAAAATGTGGGTCCAAGAATTGAAAAAAAGACAAAAGCAATCCAAACTAAAAGGTAAGAAAAAGAATAATTAACCGACTTTGTTGAGCAAAGTGTTGGCTTTTGCCAAGTCTTCTATGATATTAAAATGGTCGTCTTTCTTCTTTAAAATTTGACAAAAAAATCAAAACCCAACGATTAGATAACATAGAAAACATAACAATCTTTTTTTATTTTTGTATATAATTAATAAAACGTTTTAATTTTTTTAAACAACGAAATAGGAAAGATTAACGAATATGTTATAAACATCACTAAAAATGTCGGGGAAAACATCATCAAGAAATAATTAGAAAAGAGAAAAAAAACAGGGAAGATAACATTACATACCCTTTGGAAATGAAGTTTCTTTCTCAAGGGTTTCTGGTTATCGTCAGTTTGGGTAGGCAAGAAGGACATAGGGGTTGCAGAATTCAAAGCCTCTGTTTTGATCATCATTGGGTTGCACGAAGGGGTCACGTCGGCTCCCCCACTGCCATGGCCAGCACCACCGTGGGGAACTTGAGTTGCTGATCTCTTTCTTTTGCAGCTCCAGGTGAAGGGGAATGGCGTTCGAGACAAGAGAAGAAGGGATTGAGCAACTTTCAATTCCGTTTGACTGAACGTGGTAGACACCATTGGACCTTGGCCAATGCTCTGTTCCATCTTTTTCTTTTACTCTCACAATCCTAATTTTCTTTTTCTTGTGTTGATGGAAGGCTCATGCATTGGGGTTTTATAAGAGTGGGAGGACTCTATTTATAGGAGATAAATAATTAGATGATTAGATTTAGAGTGAAATACAAAATTCAGAGATAGAAAAAAAGATTTATTTCTTGACTCTATGCACTAGTATTTGAAGTGATTATTTCCTAAAATAGTTTGAGCAATTAAAATATATGAAAATCTTTTCGGTAATTAGTGTCTTAGTCTTTACTTTCAAAGATATCATAGCAGTCTTTCTTTTTTAAAATATTTATAGCTGTATTTTTTGAAATTATTTTAATTACTGCAACTTTTAGAAGTAATTTACTTTCCAAAATTAGATGCAATTAATATATTAAAGATTCTTCTAATCAATAAGAGATTTTATTATCTGTATCTATTTCAATTTGAATGACATAATATAGGGGAAGGATGTTGTGACAACCAAGTTGTGTTACTACCAAGTGACTACCAGTTAATCTCACCGTTAGATCGATTATGTTTATCCAACGGTTATATTTATTTCCATCTTTGTATGGTCATGATTTTCTATATTTAATATTTATTTTCAAATAATTTTTTTGTGAGTGTTATGTGATATGGAGAGGAATTTTATATCATAAAAATTTTAAAACAAATAATTTAATAATATTACTCAAATTTTATTATATATATAAAAAAAAATTTCTTTAGATT
>JAVKPL010014280.1:0-81770 GCA_032173675.1 Gastrolobium villosum | reverse complement strand
GTTATGTTACATTTTACTTGGTTAGAATCTAGTATTGTTGGATAAGAAGATGTGGGGATTTCAAGGACGGCTGGTTGTGCCGAATGAAGAGTTGAAGCAAGAAGTTTTGCAGGAAGCTCACAAGGGTAAGTATGCAGTTCATCCTGGATCCACGAAGATGTACCATGATTTGAAGACCTCGTTTTGGTGGCCGGGTATGAAGCGTGATATTGCGGAGTATGTATCTCGATGCTTAACTTGTCAGAAGGTGAAGTACGAACATCAGAAACCGTCGGGACTCCTTCAACCTTTGGAGGTCCCCGAATGGAAGTGGGACAGTATTGCGATGGATTTTGTTGTTGGACTTCCTCGGACGCGAGAAGGATATGATTCTATCTGGGTGATTGTCGATCGTTTAACGAAGTCAGCTCATTTCCTGCGTGTTAGAACCACATATGATACAGAAAGGCTTGCTAGAATCTATCTGCAGGAGATTGTGAAGCTGCACGGAGTTCCTACGAGTATTGTCAGTGATCGTGATCCCAAGTTTACGTCCAAGTTTTGGGAATCCTTTCAAAGAGCATTAGGGACCCAATTGAGGTTGAGTACTGCTTATCATCCGCAGACCGATGGCCAGACGGAACGCACCATTCAAGCATTAGAGGACATGTTACGAGCATGTGTTTTAGAGTTAGGAGGCAGCTGGGATAGCTATCTTTCCTTGATTGAATTCGCTTACAACAACAGTTACCATTCCAGCATTCAGATGGCACCGTATGAAGCTCTGTATGGGAGAAAATGCAGATCCCCTTTATGTTGGACTGAAGTAGGAGAGCGAAGTATGTTAGGACCTGACCTGATTCAAGAAACACCCGAACAAGTAAAGAAGATTCGAGAAAATATGCAGAGGGCTCAGGCCAGACAGAAGAGTTATTACGACAAGCGTCATAAGCCTCTATCTTTCGAAGTCGGAGACCATGTATTTTTGAGAATCACTCCTACATCGGGACTCGGAAGGAGAATGGGAGTAAAGAAGTTAAGTCCACGATACTTAGGACCGTATCTGATTATGGACCGGATTGGAGAGTCCGCATACCGGTTGGCTTTACCACCCAATCTGTCAGGAATTCACAATGTATTTCATGTGTCTCAGCTACGGAGGTATCTCTCTCTCTCCATCCCACGTATTACAACCAGAAGAAGTGGAACTCAAGGAAAATCTGACTTATCAAGTGCAACCATTCCAAATTCTTGAAAGATCCGTCAAGCGACTCCGTTCTAAAGAGATTCCTTTGGTGAAGGTATTATGGAACAACAGATCGGCAGCTGAAGCCACTTGGGAGCGCGAGGACGACGTTCAGAAACGCTATCCAGAACTGTTTAGCTCTTAAGTAAGTTTATTTTGTGGGCAAAATTCCTTTTTGGTGGGGAGAGTGTAACATCCCGCATAATTAGTAAAATACATAAGTACTACATGCTATAGGTACATGTGCAGAATTCGGATGTATGGATTATGTATTGTATGACCTTTACCCCTTGGTAAATAATTAAATTAAACCTTAGGAGGGTACACATGTAGACATGTGAATTTAATCTTATGAGTAATGTGAATGTGTGTTAGAAGGCATTAGTGTTTGGATGTGGGCTAGTGTGTGTGTGTGGACTAGTTAATATTGGACTTGTGTGATTGGATTTTTGGTGTGTGGCCAATGGCCCAAGGATGGCCTTTGAACCTACCTTGTTTTAGCCCAAAGTTGTAACCACTTATCCTCCTTAAAGCCTAGCCCAACAAGGCTGCCTTGTGCAGCAAGGAACACTACTTGGCTAGTTGTTTTTCCTTCTCATTTATGCGCACATGTGGGTGGATTACACTTAGAAAAATCTGCCAAATTCCTTCATGTTCAACCGCCACCTCACCTTGACCTTTGCACACTTGATTTCAATTTTATTGCATGGAAGACACATGGACCTTTGAGCATGAAATTAGGCTGCATACTTCTCCATTTAGGCGCACATGGGAGGGACCTTTGTGCAGATTTCTTGTGTCACCAAAACTGCATAACTTGTTGACTTGGATAACCACTTACACTCTCCATCATGAGACTGCATTGTGCAGATTTTTGGCAAGCTTTTGCAGCCCATCATGAGTCAAACCTCCTCCTCCTTCCACATGCATCATAAGTAAGATTTTGGGACTGCATTTTTCGTCATTTTTGCGCAGAGGACAGCTCCAAAAATCAGAATCCTTGGCTGCCACAAAGCTCTCTTGCTTGTGGACTTAGTGAACCTCCCTCACACCTCACCTTGTGCGCATGGTTTAGCTTTTTATGCAGAAATTTTCTGAATTAGGACAGCCCAAAAATGAGTGCTTAGGCTGCCACAAATCAGTGCTCATAATGCACCTCTTTTCCTCTCTTAATTTGCGCACCAAGGACTGCATCAAGGCAGATTTTTGGCTGCCATCAAGTTGAGTTGCTTGTTGACTTAGTGAACCTTTTGCATGTGCTCATGATGCATCCATTCCACCCCACTTCATGCGCATAACTTGGTCAATTATGCAGGAAATTTCTCTGATTTTGGACAGCTCCAAATCTGATCATATCACCCATCTCTCTTTGCATGTAAATAGAGTAAAGTAGAAGCAAACCTTGCTTGTTTCAGCCTTATTTGCAGCCCCATCCTCTCATAGAAATCTGAATTTTTTATGATAGTTAATCATGGCAATTTTCCCTCATTTTCCCTATATATGTGCGCATGGAGAGGGGGCTGGCTTCATGTGCAAGTGCAGCCAACTCTCCTCCTCCTCCTCACTCCCTCTAGCCGCACCAACAAGCCACCTTGGAGCAAGAAGACTTTGCCAAGCCAACTCCCTCCTTCCCTCACCTCAACCATACACCAAGCTAGTGCTAGCCTTGTTCCTCACCTTGTTGCACATAGGATCTCTTAGGAAGTGTGGACTTGTGTGTAGTGAAGCTAGAAGGTGGTGTGATTCTTGACTTTGAAGGGTGTGCTACAAGAGGTAGGCCTTGAACTTGAACTCTTTCTTAGTGTAGCCATGTATGTATGCTCAAATGTCTCCTTGTATATATGTTGCTTTGGATCCTTGGTTGAGCATGATTAAAGTATAAGTATGGAGCCATTTTATGATGATTTGTATGCATGAGTTGTAGAGTAAAAGTCTCATGATCATGCTTAAAATTATATGCCACTGTTTTGTAAAATTAGGCCACTGTTTTAAAGAAGAAAGGTGCCACTGTTTCGGTTTCATATGCCACTGTTTTGTAGATAAAATGCCACTGTTTCGGTCCCTCAAAATCACCATTATATGCCACTGCTTCTGCACTTAAAAGCCACTGTTTCTGCACATTACATGCCACTGTTTTTGCACTTAAAAGCCACTGTTTCTGCACATTACATGCCACTGTTTCTGCACATTATATGCCACTGTTTCTGCACATATATGTCACTGTTTTAGTGCTCCTTAAGCCACTGTTTTAGCCATGAAATGCCACTGTTTCCATGCTTAAAATGCCACTGTTTTAGTCATGAAATGTCACTGTTTCCATGCTTAACATGCCACTGTTTTTATGCATAAAAGGCCACTGTTTTAAGTCATCATATGCCACTGTTTTATGCATAATGTGCCACTGTTTTAGTCATCATATGCCACTGTTTATATGCATAAATGCCACTGTTTTTATGCATCAAATGCCACTGTTTTAGTCATCATATGTCACTGTTTTTATGCATAAAAATGCCACTGTTTTAGTCCTTCTATGCCACTGTATGTATGCATAAAATGTCACTGTATTAATCCATGATATGCCACTGTTTCAATGTCCAAAAACCAAGATTTATGCCACTGTTTTGGAAGTTAAAATGCCACTGTTTCTGTTTTAAAAACGCCACTGTTTCTGTTTAAAATGCCACTGTTTTACTGCTGTAAATGCTCACTGTTTTGCTGCTGTAAATACTGCTGTATGTCCACTGTTTTGCTGCTGTAAACACTGCTGTATGTCCACTGTTTTGCTGCTGTAAATACTGCTGTATGTCCACTGTTTTGCTGCTGTAAACACTGCTATATGTCCACTGTTTTGCTGCTGTAAATACTGCTGTATGTCCACTGTTTTGCTGCTGTAGACACTGCTATATGCTCTCTGTTCTGCTGTAAATAGCCACTGTAAATGATTAGTTTTAATTGATTTAGGTGCGCTTAAGAAGTGAGAATATTTCGCTGCCGTTGGTAATATTTAAGGAAAGCTAAGGTAAGTGTCAGGCGATGATGCCTAATGTAACTATTGACTACTGGTATAGAATTGTAACATGATGCTCCATATGCCGTAAGTATATTATGTTCCATTATAATGAAAGGAAACTGCCAAAAATGTGCCGTGATGGCTATATGTCTATGAGGTAAAGACGTTATGTGGCAGCATAACGCATATGAAATGTATATAAGCATGCATCTTACATTATACCGCATTTTTACGCTTTGTGTGTGAAAGCATAGCATGTCATGCATGTAACAAGATCATATAGGCCTTGTTTTAGAATAGTTATGTACAGGACCATGTGTTTGAGCAAGCATCATATAGGCATCCCCAAGGTACCGGGGTATGGGACACCTGGCATCAGTCCGCATAGGCCCACAGATGGAATCCACATGGAGCTCAGGTGCCAAGGGATAATTGATTCCACTGTGAAGTGCGCGCACGACGGTGCTAAAAGCGCAAAGGAAAGGCGTTATATACGCAATATATGAATATGATAAAAAGGAAAAGGAACAAGGATATGTTGAAGTGACTGTTTATGATTTTGTGCCTAGTTAATATTGTTATATTATTGGTTTTATTGCCACACTACTGGGATTATTCTCACCCCTTCGGGGCTGCTATTTTTCCAAAATGGCAGGAGGACGCAAGAGCATTTGAAGGAGTAATATTTTGCTGTTGATTGCTGATGCGTGGATTATCAGTGTTGCTGTTTGTTTAAATGGATAACTGTAATGATTAATGTTTTGGTACTTTTGGATGACTGTTGTCTTTGTCATATTTATGTTAGCTTGAACTTTTATGAACAATGGCTATTTTGGAAAACCTTTGTGAAAAGTATTTAAGTGTGAAAAATTTTATACGGATTGTATACTGCTTTGTTAGCTCATGTGACATTAACGACTCTAATTCCGCTTAGCGAACGACTCTCTTGGATGCATACAAGGGAGGGCGTTACAAATAACATTACGTACAAACATTATTCATAACTAATTATGTAATTAATAATGATTGTTTGCTTACAGGTAAACACGGGGTTTATCTCTATATCGTTAATACTTTCATTATCAATACTAGTGTTGCTACCAAGCACTGCATACTCATTTCAAGGGAAGCCATCCGAAAGTAATATAAAGTTAGCTACTTTTGTGTCTGAAATGTTTGAAGTGGAGCCAGGATTACTTGTGGGGAAAAATTCTTGGGATATTGAATTCCCAAAAGGCCACATTGGAGTCAAGAGTTTTGATGCTGAACTAATTGATGAAGATGAGAACCCTGTACCTTTGTATGAAACATACCTTCAACATTGGTTTGCAATAAGATACCTTGAAAATGTTACTATTGCTAGTATACGCGGCTCTAAGGTTCCTCCCAAGAATTATGATGGTTTCATTTGGAAGAGAAATCAAGGCATGTGCAACGAATATATTCTTCCACATTACTGGGGCGTATGAGTTGAACACGAGGAACAATCTCAAACATTCCGGACCCTTTTGCAGTAGAACTACGTAATCCCGCAGAAATTCCAGATGGGTACGAAGAGAAATGGTTATTCAACATATTGGCCATCGATACACGTGGTACACAAGATAGGAAAGGTTGTAGTGAATGCAGATGTGACCTTATAAATCTCCCTAAGAACTTTTATAATGTCACAAAAGGCATTATTGGGGAACCACTGACCCCAGATTATTAAAAAGGAGGACTCCTTTGTTGCCAAGACAACTTAAAATGCAAATTGAGAGAGGGTTTTGAAGGCCCAAAGAGAAAGTTTGCCCTAAGATACAAAATAAGCTGGGTAGATTGGAACGAAAACCAAATTCCTCTTAATTTTTATATACTTGATTCGACCGGTAAAATGAAATCCAATGGTTCAACTTCATTCCATGAGTGTCAGGTAATGCACTTTATAATTACACTTTTCAATCTATTAATTTGTTTGGAGTAAATGAGGATTAGAGATTTATTAATTTGTTACAGGTAGAAATTACTATTCTGGTAAATGGTAGCAAGGATTCTCCTCATGTCCAGAAAACAAAGATCCTAATGGAAAAAGGTGGTTATCTCATCTATGGAACGACTCATCTGCATTCAGGTGCTATTAACGCAACTCTATATGGAGAGGTACAAATATCTTAAGTATTTCCCATCATTCTTTGTAATTTAAATAATAAATATCATGTTGAGAACTGAAATATTTATATATATATATTGCAATGCATCTTTACTCATACAATTTATACTTTCTATTGATATAGGACGGAAGAACTCTATGTACCTCAACAGCAAAATATGGAACGGGAAATGAAGCTGGAAATGAGAAAGGTTATGCTGTTGGAATATCTGTGTGTTATCCAAAACTAGGTTCTATCAAGATTAAGGATGGTGAAATCTTGACACTAGAAGCCAGATATGAAAGGGGCTTTATCACTGGAGCTATGGGACATATGTATATCTATTTGGCAGAACGACTACCACACGATACATTGACCTCCTAATTCCTCTTATCTACTACATTTTGCTTCATGTGCTGCATATTCTAACAAGTCACGATCATCTTATCCCAAGAGGGAAAAATAATTGGAAAGTTTCTTCCACTTACTAAAGATAATTTTTGAAATAACATGCATGCAACAGTTGTTCACATCTCATGCTTTGGAATAAGTTAGAAATCAGATTATCACTATGATTCATTTGATTATGTTTGATATAAATGATATAAAATTTCTTTCTCTCTCTTCAATCACTTCATCAACTCTCTCTCTCTCACCTTCCTCTTTCTGTCACGTTTTAATGACCACTATTTAACGCTTACTAAAATGGTAGTAAGAAGTGGTAAATTACTAAGTGATAAATATAAATTTTCTCAAGAAAATAAAAAATAAAAGAATAATATATAGTTTTATATGTACATATATTTTATCACAACTTTAATAGATGATTTTTCGACTAGTGTTTATATTTTATATATTTACAGTGCCCTGCTTTTTGGAAAAACAAAATTCAAGAACATACTAATTCACAAGCGCTAAATCATGTTATTTTTGTTGTGAGTTAGAATGCAACTCAGATCGTCAACCTTTGTAGTAGTGGAACAACATTACGAGCGAAAATATGATGGAAAAAACAACAAAGACAGAAGCGATACTGCTATTTAATAATCAATTTAATAGTATTTAATATTTGTCTTTGCATTTTAACTATTATTACATCACATCAGTTCAAGTCTATGTAGACTTTATTATCCTGTAAATGTTTATCTTCTATTACATCTCGAATCCAAAAATAACAAAATTCGATATGCTTTGAGGAAGAGTTAAAAGTTGAATTTTTTGTCGAAGTGCATATAACTTTGAATGTCACATTTCAACACATATTTTTCTTGATTGAGACCCAACTCGAACCACTACTAAAAAATATGGATTAGAGACAAAATTTAGAGACGGAAAAAAATCCACATCTAATATAAACGAATTCTGTGATGGAATAAAAATCCTTTGCAAATAGGGAGGGAATTAGAGATAAAAATATTTTTGTCTCCGTTATTGACGGATTTAGAGACAAAAATTCAATCCTTCTCTAACAGACACAAATTCGTCTCTAAATCTGTCTATAATAGAGATGACTATTTCTTCGTCTCTAATAGGGATAGATTTAGAGACAGGACATAATATATAAAAACAGTGATAATATTAAGGATATGCGTTTGCGCTTTGTAAGAACCCGCACCACTAATTAAGAAGAATAATTAAATAAATGTGATAATTAGGAAATAATTCCATAATTGACCCTAATAATTATTATGAGCCTCTAATAATTACAGAAAGTGGGTAATAAGGCTGAAAGTCGCTTTTCGGACGAAAGCGCAGATTCTGCTACCCGGTATAAATGCGTACCGGAGAAGTATCCCAGAAAATTATAATAAGTACATGATAATTACTAGAATAATATGTAGGACTTGTAAAACAAGTTTCAAGTCAAAATAATGAGATCTGATGCCAGAACTGATACTGTCTATGGAAAAGCGCGTACCGGAAAGGTGCTCTAAAAAATAAAATAAAAATATTATAATTCTTAGAAAAATGAGTAGTTTAAGATTCCAAAGTTTATGATTAAGATCTTTTGCGTAGCTATTAATGCTAATACTGCGCGTTAAGTGGCCTATTTATACTCATACTAAGGGCACACAACCCTAGAAATCATTTTCCTGCGTGAGTTGAGGCTGGGCATCTCCTTGTTACTATTCCATTGCTTCCTCCTTGCATTTGGTGAGCTTGCGGCCATTTCCTCCCTTCTTCTTCATGATTTCTCCACACTTTCTCTTTGTAAACACTTGGTGTAGCCTTGTGAGTGTGAGGAGAGTTTCCTTTCTGAGTTTGGTGGCTGTGTGAGAGGTGTGGAAGGGTTGTTTTGCTGAGTTCTAAGGGTGTGGCCTTGGTCATGGCTTTTTGGTGATCCAATGAGTCATCTTTGGGTGCAAAGAACTCATCTTTGTATGCCATTTTCGTGCTCTTTGGTAGGCTGAACTGTGAGGGATCATTAGTGAGCTCCAAGAGCACATCTTTCTCTATTTAGAGCTTTGGTAAGTTGTACCAACCTTGATCATGTGTTTTTATGCTTTAAAGATGAAGTCTTTGTTAGCATATGGGTGTCCTAGAGACAATCTTTTGATTAAATAAAGGACACTAGATGTAGAACTTTGTTTGTCGCAAATAAATGAAAGCACTATTTATTCAGTTTCATATTGTGTCTCGATATTACTGTTAATATTATATGAACGAACTGGATAAATCCCTTGGAATAGAACAGATATTTCTTGAGTATCTGTGATGAGATCACTATCATGAGGATTCAAGGATATTGCATGTCTATTCCTAATTATATGTTCCTAGTCTAGAGACACTGAGTTTGGGGATCAGTGATCTCGAGTAAAGACTAGTACGACTTATCTACTTGTATATGGATACAAGGTAAAGACATCATGAGCTGCAGATATGGAGATATCTTAGCTAAAGTCGTGGGTGGACCTATAAGAGTATAGCTCGCACTGAACAGACCCAAAAAGAGACTCTATGAGGAAATCTCACAGATAGTGTCATTAGAGTAATCTCTTTATGTTTGGGTATGTCTTTCCTTAGACCAGAAGTTATTACCTAGACTGTGTTCTTGAAGGCATGTTTTGATTGTATGCCTCGTCTGCCTGAAACATGGAGACTCATAGGTATACTGTTGGGCGTGTCCTTAAAGGGCACAGGGCTAGGGTAATAAGCTGAAGGAACTCGTCAAATCTCTGTGAGAGATTAGGTTATCTGTAAACCGGAGAAATCGGGATGACATTTACAGGGACTCGGGAATCTATGCATAGTAAAATGAGATGATCGCCTTTAGAGTCAGTAAATTGAAGATTCCCTATTTCGAATAAAGCTTACCCTAAACCGCAGGGGTTGATACATTTCCTTACCCTAGGTTAATGGGAAGATAACCGAGACGAAGGGAAATACATACGGTAACCAAATATGTGCAATAGGATGATCAAGTCATTAATCTGACTAGTTCTGGGGCAACAAAGCATTGCTAGTGCTCTGTGTTGTCATTAATTGGGTTGTGGGTTTGTTGGGCCCAAGCCCAGTTATGTCAGAAGCTAAGTTGGACCTAATGGGTCACACACTAACACCTTGTAGTCATGATGGACTAGCTTTAAAGGTATTCGGCCTAATAATGGTTGTTAGCCCAAGAAGCTGTTTGGAAGCCCACCTAAATAGGTGGGTGGTGCATGGAGCTTAGTAATGGGCTTGGATAGTCCAAGCCATTACTAATTAATTTAATTAGTTAAATTAATAATCAAATATTTGAATTTTGAATTTTGAATTTGAAATTTGAATTTTGAAATTTGAATTTGGAATTTGAATTTTGAAATTCGAATTTTGAATTTGAAATTTGAAATTTGAATTTTGAAATTTGAATTTGGAATTTGAATTTTGAAATTCGAATTTTGAATTTGAAATTTGAAATTTTGAATTTTGAATTTGAATGTTAGAACATTTGAATTCAAGTGTTTGAATTCGAATTTGAATTGGCTTTGAAAAGTTGTTTCATAACAAAAGGATAAGACAGGATCTTATTGGAGCATATTCCTTGGATCAAGAATCATCTTTGGAGCATATCCTTGGGCTGTTTGGTGCGCAAATTTGAGTGATAAGGATGTCATCTTATCACTTAAAACAAAGCTCCATTCAGATTTGGTGGTTGAGGGAATCAGTGGGTGAGTTGATTCAAATTTTGAATACAACTACTCAATATATTTGGACCCCTTCTAGGGCTGAATTATGCGCATGAAAAGTATATTATATGATAGTTTATGAATTTAAGTTTAAATTATTTTGAACTTAATTTCATGAGGATAAGATTGGAGGTTGTTGGCAAAATTGGTTTTGCAACAGCTCCACCTTATCTTCCCCTGTTCCATGCGCAAGTTTCAAATAAGTTTGAAAGTTGGTCATTCATTTTGAATTAATTAATTCTCTCCTCCTCTCATCAAGGTGTGCGCATATATAACACTTGTTCCTCACCTTAGGGTTTTGTGAAGAAAACATAGCCAACTCTCCTTCATCTGATGCACCATTCTGTAGGGTAGTTCACTACACCTTTCCAAACAGAATACCTAGCCTCCACCCTCACCACTTGTGCGCATAGCAAGCCTCACTGTGGTGTTCATCTGGTGGCTTTCAAGAAGGGGTTCTTGCATCATTGACGAACGGTGGTGTGGATCACCATTAGAGGGTTTGAACCCTTCAAGCCTGACATCTGATCTCCCTGACTGATCAGGCCAAAAACAAGGTAACATCATGTTGTCTTAAAGCATGAACCTATGTGTGCATGTATGTTTCCGCAGTAAAAATTTTGTTTTTACACCTTACATGCGTCGGCCTTCAAAGGCCAGTTTACTTTCAGTCTTGGCATGTTAATGGGTAAATGAAGTAACCAACACCTAAGAGAACTTGTATATGCTTAAAAATGGATCCTTGGACATATATAAGTGTTAAAAGTTGGACCTTTGGTTGATGTTTTCACGAATTGCAGAAACTGCATTCTGTCGTGAAATATCCGAATATATGTTCGAGAAATATCTGGATATCGATATCCGGATATGGTATCCGGATATGGGGTTCCATGATATCCGGATATGGGATATTCGGATATGCCCCCGACATATATCCAGATATTCTGGGATTTCGAAGAACAATAGTTGCACTGTTCATACAGTAGGCTATTGGGGGTTGGTGGACCCTAGATTAAGGAAGTTGGACTTCTGTAATTAATGAACTAAGTCAGAATCATGTGATTAAGGGCTTATGGCTTTGTTGGAAGCCTTAAGACGTAAAACGTAATGGAAAGGCGTGGTCTTTAAGTTGTATGCTTGTGGTGCATATTTAATGATATATTATTGGTCCATAACAGCTTATGATACTGCTGTGTTTGGACTTTGAGAGTGGTTGGACTCTTGGCTTGGATTGATAAGTGCAAGGTAAGCTTTCGTGTCCTCGGTTTAACCATGTTGTGGTTCCACCATGTCCCATGGGGATGTGGTTTATGCATGCTATGTTACATGCTTTTGATATTTTGGAAATGTTGTTGAGCTTTTATATGCAATGTGCTTTTATGATATGCATGTGGGTCCACCTATATGGTAAGCCTGAGTATGTGACGCATACGACATGGTGAGGCTGTGGGTGAGGTGCAAGCGATGTTTCTTGTACTGCTATGTGGGTAATAGACGTATTCCTGCATTTTCTCTGGCCAGTAGAATAGTGATAACTCATATGGCATGGATATCTGTTGCACTGTATACTTTTGAAACTTATACTGGAAATTACTGCTTTTAGAACTTATATTGCACATGTAAGTGAGCTTGAGGTGGAAGATCCTTGAGGACCCTTTGTCTTACTGAGATTTCTTGTTAGAGATCTCACCCCACGTCTGGGGACGCTTATTTCGGGTTCAGGTAACCCTGGGGTTGAGACCTCGGGTGGCAGGAGGCTAGAGTTGAGTTAGATATTGTTGTATGTGTTGACCTGTTGGATGCTGGATCCTGTTTACTGTTTTATGCTTTTAGCTTCAGATAGTACTATGATGTTTGCTGTTGAGACTGTTGTTGGGCATTGTTGCCTTATTTGGTGAGCATGGGGATTGTCCATGCCACATAGACTTGATTATATCTTGTTTTATTTAAAGTTGGATAATGTATCAGGATATTGTCCGGACTACGTGTTGTAGATCCGTGACTTTAGAAATTCACTTTAATATTTATATGAGGTATTCAGTTAGTTGTCTTGCAATTTACATACAGGCGTTATTTTATGAAGTTGATTAAGTAATCAACTTGTCTAAGGTTAATGACGTCATAATTGAATTAAAGAAAAAGTTAATCCGCATTTTAATTAAGCATGACTTAATACGATAGTATGTTAACAACCGGGTTAACACGGGCTGTTACACGCTTAGTGAGGGAATTTAGTGATATATTTTTCCATTTCTATCGGCGATGGATTAAGAGACGCAACGTGTAGTTACGTCTCTAATTCCGTCACTGATAGAATTGAAATTTTTTGTATCTATTAATGAGGGATCGTGTTCCGTCCTTAAGAGAGACATATTATTTTTCGTCCCTATTTAAGACAAAAAATAATGTGTCTTATTTGGGATGAATTTTGAGACAAAAGTAAATGACCCGTCCCAAAATGGGTTAACAGTATTGGACTGTTCTGGCTAGTCATTCCCTGATATCACAGTGGTGTTCCCACTATGACAAAAGGTGCAGATCAACTAATACAATTCCTCGCATTGTTATATACTTAAGTCCTTCCTAATTCAAGGAGGAATGATAATTCATTGGAAGAGATATTTGTTGTGTGTGGTGAATCAGAAAATAAATTCAGAAAATAAATTGAGCATTAACAGGGAACAACACAATCGGAACAATAACCAGAACGATAGATAAAAGAAAAGGAATGGATACACTGATCCACTGTTAAACCAACTGTGATTCAGGCTCAAGACCTTTTCCAATGCATTTGTTCAAGTCTTTTTCATTGCTATTGTTGATTCCTCAAGCTCTTGGGCTAAAATGGAATATGAAATCCCATATTCCTATGGCGTCTTCATTCCCAACAAATACTCAAAACATAACCTTTAATGAACGAGGTGGTCCGTTATTCCTATGGCAACCACTGAAAGTATTTCCACACTATTCACCTTCCTCAAATTTTTCAGTAGTCTGAAAACCCTTCTTTAAAGAAGTTCCTTTCTCAGTCATGCTCAATTTCCATTGATACAAGATAGTAAAATACATAAACAACAGAAATCTATCAGATTCAGTACAAAAGATTCAACTACATAGGTTTAACAATTTCACATGTTTTTCATTCCGAAAAGAAGTTAGCTCATGTTCAAAAACATGGTTGAAAATACATACAAAGTCTTAACAACTTGAAATCCAATAGACTCGAGATACAAATTGATGAAGATGCACAAGAAAAAGAGAAATTACAGACTCAAAGCAAATACAAAGAAAAATATAGACTCAATAACGCAGTGCCAAAATAAAAAGCGGGATCAGATGAGAATGGATATACCTGAATTAAAAATGTTATCAGACGAATCACTAGAAGACGACGATGATGGCAAGTCGACAATCATAATTGGATCATCTACCAAACCAGATGCACGGGTAGAACCCTGTAACAGCCCGTGTTAACCCGGATTGTTAACATACTATCGTATTAAGCCACGCTTAATTAAAATGCAGAATAACTTTTTCTTTAATTCAATTATGACGTCATTAATCTTAGCCAACTTGATTACTTAATCAATTTCATAAAATACCGCCTGTAAGTAAATTGCAAGACAACTAACTGAATACCTCATATATAAATATAATGTGAGTATCTAAAGCCACAGGACTTCAACACATAGCCTGGACCAAAAATCCTGATACTTTAATACAACTTTAATTAAAAGACAATAACAAGTCTGTGTGGCATGGACAAATCCCATGCTCACCAAATAAGGCAACAATGCCCAAAAGCAGTCTCAACATAATATCATAATCAAAGCGGGAAAACATAACAGCAGTCAACATCCAGCATGTCATCATATCAGCAAAACACAGATAAGTCTAACTCAGCTCTGGCCTCCTGCCACCTGAGCCCTCAACATTACCTAAACCTGAAATAAGTGTCCCCAAACGTGGGGTGAGATCTGTAAACAAGAAATCTCAGTAAGACAAGGGGTCCTCAAGGATCTTCCACCCCAAGCTCACTTACATGTGCAATATAAGTTCTAAAAACAGTAATTCAATATAAGTTCCAAAACTATGCAGTGCAACAGATATCTATGCCATGTGTGTTTATAAAATCTACTGGCCAGAGAAATGCAGGAATACATCTATACCCACATAAGTACAAGGAACACCGCTTGCACCTCACCCACAGCCTCACCATCTTGTATGTGCTACATACTCAGGCTTACCGTATAGGTGGACATCACATGCATATCATAAAAGCACATTGCATATAATAGCTCAACAGCATTTCCAAAACATCAAAGCATGTAACACAACATGCATAAACCACATCCCCATGGGACATGGTGGAACCATAACATGGCTAAACCGAGGACACGAAAGCTTACCTTACAAGCAATCAATCCAAGCTAAGAGTCCAACCACTCTCAAGTCCAAACACAGCAGTATCACAATGTGTTATGGACCAATAATATCTCATTAATTATGCATCACAAGCATACAACTTAAAGACTACGCCTTTCCTTTACGTTTTACGTCTTAAGGCTTACAACAAAGCCATAAGCCCATAATCTCATGATTCTGACTTAGTTCATTAATTACAGAAGTTCAACTTCCTTAATCTAGGGTCCACAAACCCCCAATAGCCTACTGTTCACACAGCACAACTACTGTTCTGCGAAATCCCTGAATATCCGGATATTACAAGGGACATATCCGGATATGCCATATCCGGATATTACCCTTACCATATCCGGATATACCATACCCGGATACCCATAACCCACATCTGGATATCAATATCCGTATATCATATCCGGATATCAATATCCGGATATCTGTTCGACAAATATCCGGATATCTCACGACAGAATTCAGTTTCTGCATTTCATGAATATCCACTCCAAAGATTCAACTTTTAACACTTGTAGACGACCAAGGATCCATTTTTAAGCATATACAAGTTCACTTATGTGTTGGTAACTTGTTAAACCCATTGACATACCAAGACACCACCTTTAGACCACAAAAACACATGATCAAGTTAAGGTGACTTACCCCAAAGCTTAGTCAGTAACTCAAAGTGCCTTTGGAGCTCCCATTGCAGCTCCCAAGTCCAGCACACCCAAGGACACGAAAATGCTACACCAAAGGTTGGTTCATGGTATCAAAGGTTGCTTCTTGGACCTAAGAATGCCATGATCATGACTTCCACTCTTCTCACACAAGAACTCAGCCCCAACACCAACTCACAGTGGCTGGACACCTCCCCAAGATCACTCCTCACCCTCACCACACACAAGCACACTCCCTCTAGGTGTTTATGATGATGAAACTATGAAGAACAAGGAAGAAATGGTCACAAGGCTCACAAGGTGGAAGAATGCAGCAAAGGAACAGTGCACAGCAGCACACCAGCCAAAAGTTCATGTAGAATGCTGCTGCCTAGTGTTTTGTGCCCTTAGTGGTAGTATTTATAGCCCAAAGGCCACTTAACGCGCAGTATTAGCCTTAATAGCAACGCAAAAGATCTTGATCCCAAACTTTGGAATCTAGACCTACACATTTTTCTAAGATTTTTCATATTTTTATTTTATTTTTCGGAGCACCTTTCCGGTACGCGCTTTTCCATAACCAGTATCAGTTCTGGCATCAGATTTCATCATTTTGACTTGAAACTCATTTTATAAGTCCTACATAATATTCTAGTTATTATCATGCCCTCTTTATAATTTTCCGGGATACTTTTCCGGTACGCATTTATACCGGGTAGCAGAACCAGTATCTGCACTTTTCTTCCGAAAAGTGACTTTCAGCATTCTTACCCACTAGTTATGATTATTAAGGCCTCATAATAATTATTAGGGCCAATTACGGAATAACTTCCTAATTATCATAATTAATTCATTAATTACCTTAATTTGCGGTGCGGGTTCTTACATTCACCCCACCTTTTTAAGGATTTTGTCCTCAAAATCAGAAACATACCTATCTCGAAAGTCGGGATACTGCCGAACCTTGACCATCGGAATAATCTTGCTTCTATGTTTCCTCGCCTCGATCGAGAATCTCGCACCACGTCGAAGGGTCCATGTGCACTCACGTCGTGGATGTTGGCTAAGTTCGGAGGTAAGGCAAGTCGATAGGCAACAGGTCCTACTCTACCAAGGATCTGGTAGGGCCCAATGAATCGCGGGATCAACTTCCTCAATCCGAGTGCCCGTCCAACATCGGTGACAGGTGAAAGTCTCACAAACACGTGCTCACCCTCACCGAACTCCAGTGGATGATGCTTGACATCATAGTAGCTCTTCTGGCGATTCTGCGCCTGCTTCAATTTTTCCCTGATCATCTGGATCTGCTGGGTAGTGTCTTGGACAAAGTCCAAGCCAAAAAGCTCTTTATCTCCAACCTCGGACCAGCAAGTAGGAGTCTGACACCTCCTACCATACAGCGCCTCGTAGGGTGCCATGCCCAGACTAGCATGAAAACTGTTGTTGTACGAAAATTCTACCAATGGAAGGTACCTATCCCATGCTGAACCCTGCTCCAATGTGTAAGCCCTCAGCATGTCCTCCAATGTCTGGATGGTCCGCTCAGTCTGCCCGTCAGTCTGAGGGTGATAGGCGGTACTCAATCTCAGCTGTGTACCAAAAGCCTCCTGCAGCGCCTCCCGGAACCGAGATGTGAACTTCGGGTCCCTATCATTGATGATACTCTTGGGTACCCCGTGAAGCCTCACAATCTCGCGGACATATAGCTTGGCCAACTGCTCTGTAGTGAAGCTCACCTTCACTGGAAGAAAATGGGCAGACTTGGTCAATCTGTCCACAATGACCCAGATAGAGTCACAACCAGCCTGAGTCTTAGGCAATCCCACCACGAAGTCCATGGAAATGCTCTCCCACTTCCACTGTGGAATCTCAAGAGGTTGAAGTTTACCAGACGGTTTTTGGTGTTCAATCTTTACTTTTTGACAAATAAGGCACTTGGACACGTAGACCACTATGTCCTTCTTCATGTCCGGCCACCAAAAATTTCTTTTCAAGTCCTGGTACATTTTCGTAGCACCGGGGTGGATAGTAAACTGGCCCTTATGAGCCTCTGCCATAACCTCCTCGGTCAATGGCCCTCGAGGGATAACAATCCTCTTTTGGAACAGCAACAAACCATCCTCATTCCAAGACACATCGTCCTGGTTCTTCACATAATCAAGGCACTCTCTTTGCACTTGTGCCTCTTTAATCTTTTCCATCAGCTCATTAATCACCTCTGCTGTTTCTATCTCAAGCAGTGCGCCCCCAAACAAGGAGTTCACTCTCAAGTCTCTAAACTTTTCGATCACCTCATAATCGCTCATCATCAAGCTGGATAAGCTCACGGATTTCTGACTCAAAGCATCGGCTACCACATTAGCCTTGCCAGGATGATACCTCAACTCAGAGTCGTAGTCCTTCAAGAACTCCATCCATCTCCTCTGTCTCATGTTCAACTCTTTCTGATCAAATAGATATTTCAGACTCTTGTGGTCACTGAATACAGCAAACTTCATGCCAAACAGGTAATGCCTCCAAATCTTGAAAGCAAAAACAATAGCTGCCAACTCCAAGTCGTGAGTCGGGTAATTCTCCTCATGAGGTTTCAACTGTCTTGAAGCATAAGCAATAGCTTTCCCTTTCTGCATCAACACATAGCCTAGCCCTTTACCAGAGGCATCGCAATATAACTCAAACTGCTCCGCAGGATCAGGAAGGACTAACACAGGAGCAGTAGTCAGTCTCTCCTTCAACTCCTGAAAGCACTCCTCACACTCATGTGTCCACACGAATGGAGTCTACTTTCGGGTAAGGCGAGACATCGGTAGCACCATCTTGGAGAATCCCTCTATGAATCCCCTGTAGTACCCAGCCAAACCCAAGAAGTTTCTCACCTCTGTAACCGTCTTGGGCCTCTCCTAATCCATCACGGCCTCAATCTTGTTAGGATCAACTGCAACTCCATCAGCGGAAATCACATGACCCAGAAATTTCACCACCTTGAGCCAAAACTCACATTTTGACGGCTTAGCATATAGCTTTTTCTCTTTCAACACTTGTAAAATAATCTTCAAGTGCTCAGTATGATCCAGGTACGGCTGGAAGATCCTGTTCATGTAGTCCATGAACACTGCGGGTGCATTGGTGAGTCCAAACGGGATCACCAAGTACTCATAATGCCCGTACCTCGAGCGAAACGCTGTCTTTGGGACATCCTCTGGCTTCACCTGTATCTGATGGTAACCGGACCGGAGATCAATCTTGGAATACACGCAAGCACCCCTGAGCTGATCCAGCAAATCATCAATGCGTGGAAGGGGATACTTGTTCTTGATTGTCACCTTGTTCAACTGTCTGTAGTCGGTGCACAATCGCATAGTCCCATCTTTCTTTTTCACAGAAATGACCGGTGCTTCCCAAGGAGACACACTCGGCCGAATGAAATCTTTCGCTGAAAGCTCCTCAATATGCTTCTTCAACTCAGCCAGCTCCGGTGGCGACATCCGGTATGGAGCCAATGAGATAGGCCCCACACCAGGCAATAGATCTATGGAGAACTCTATCTCCCTATGCGGTGGAAACTCAGGAATCTCCTCGGGAAACACCTCGAGGAGTTCCCTCACCACAGGAATGCCAGTGAGATCCTCCTGTGTCCCACTCACCAAACCTCCCAACATAACATAGCCAAATGCCCCTGCTCTCAAGACCCTCCTCGCCTGCAGGACTGAAATGAATGGTGAGGAACTGGCTGTGGACCCACCCGGAGACATCACCACTCTCTTGGCACAGCAATCAATCAATGCACAGTTTCTGGACAACCAATCCATGCCCAGAATAATCTCCAATTTGGCCATCGGCAATCCTATCAGATCTACCGAGAAGTCACAGCCATCCCACTGGAACGCAACATCGCGATGGACAGTGAAGGTCAAATATTTTTCTCCGGTGGCGGTGGTCACCCGCATCGGTGGAGAAAGCACATCACTGGGCAACTCAAGCCCCACAGCAACAGGGGTAGCAACAAAAGAATGCGTTGCCCCGGAATCAAAAAGCACATCAACAGCTGAACCACCAATGGTAACAGTACCTCTGACCAGGTTAGGAGCTCTGTCCGACTGCTGACGATCAAGTGTGTACACTCGCCCCGTAGTAGGTGGCACTGCTGGTGCCCCAGTAGGAACCATCTGCAATGGCACAACCTGCACTGCAGCAACTCTCGCCGTCGGGCAATCTCTAGAGTAGTGGCCCTCCTTGCCACACTGGAAGCATAGCAACTGACCGGTAGCACACGGCCCAAAATGTGACTTCCCGCATCCCGAGCATCTGGGAGCAGGTGGTCTCGCTGTGTTCCCCTGAGTAGGAGTCTTTTTAAACTGATTTGGCGCTTGCTTAGCCGCCAACTGTTTGCCCTTACCCTTGTTCCCAAACTTCCTGTCTCTCCAGGAAGCGGAACCACCAGTACCCTGTGGTACCTCAATCTTGGTCTTCTTGGCCTGACTCGCACTACAGTAGTCCTCAATATCACGGCACTGCTGTACCAAAGCCCCGAGGTCTCTCGAAGCAGAACCAGCAAGGTGTCCAGCAGTGACCTCATTAAGTCCCCTCCGGAACTTAGCAGCTAGAAAGATGTGAGTCGGCCTCGCCATACGGAAATGAGCAAACTTGACTAGCTCATTAAACTTGGCCAGGTACTCGTCCACAGACAACGAGCCCTGAACCAATCTGTCGAACTCTCCCTATTTCCTCTCCTGAGCATCATAAGGAAAGTACTGACCCAAAAAGTAATCCTCAAAGAATGGCCATGTCATCACATGCCCCTGCATCTCGAACGCCTGAGAGGTGTTCGTCCACCACTCATGGGCATCGCCCTCCAGCATGTAAGTGGCGAACATCAGCTTCTGCGGATCGGTACACTGCATCACCCTAAATATCTTGTCCAGGGCCTGAAGCAATCTAGTAGCAGCAATGGGGTCGTAGGACCCATCGAAAGTAGGTGGCTTATGCTTGCGGAAAGCATTCAGCCGGCGGTCGATCTCGTCACGATCCTCAGCAAATACGGGAATGGTTTGCAAAGCCCCCGTCAAATGACTACCCTCACCCATCTGACTCTGGGTGTCCTCCTGTTAACTAGGTGGAGGTGGAGGCGGTGGCGGTGGTGGAGGACACTGGCCAGCAGCAGGACCAGCCCTCAACTCCTCCAACATGACCCTCATCATAGTCATGTTGGCCATCCGGTTCTCCTCCAGAACCTCAGGAGTGGCTCGCCGGTTCGCCTCTCTGATAGCGTCCAGCATCGCCTGGTTTGCCAACCTCGTGGCCTCCTGGTCGGCTAGTCGGGCCGCCTGCATCTCAGCTAATGCAGCCAGGATAGGATCCGGTTAATCCTCGCTCGTACTTGGGTTCCTCCTTGGTGGCACCATGACTCTGCACAAGTTACACAAAGAATGAGTTGATCAGGCCCACGCTATGTGGTCACATATGCATTATCATAATACACACCAATCAGAGAGAACACAAAGTAGACACGCAACGAAACATCCTAAGTTATTGCAATACATACAGGCTTTTCCCTAGAAAGTGCTCTGATACCATAAAACGTAACAGCCCGTGTTAACCCGGATTGTTAACATACTATCGTATTAAGCCACGCTTAATTAAAATGCGGAATGACTTTTTCTTGAATTCAATTATGACGTCATTAATCTTAGCCAACTTGATTACTTAATCAATTTCATAAAATACTGCCTGTAAGTAAATTGCAAGACAACTAACTGAATACCTCATATATAAATATAATGTGAGTATCTAAAGCCACAGGACTTCAACACATAGCCTGGACCAAAAATCCTGATACTTTAATACAACTTTAATTAAAAGACAATAACAAGTCTGTGTGGCATGGACAAACCCCATGCTCACCAAATAAGGCAACAATGCCCAAAAGCAGTCTCAACATAATATCATAATCAAAGCGGGAAAACATAACAACAGTCAACATCCAGCATGTCATCATATCAGCAAAACACAGATAAGTCTAACTCAGCTCTAGCCTCCTGCCACCTGAGCCCTCAACATTACCTGAACCTGAAATAAGCGTCCCCAAACGTGGGGTGAGATCTCTAAACAAGAAATCTCAGTAAGACAAGGGGTCCTCAAGGATCTTCCACCCCAAGCTCACTTACATGTGCAATATAAGTTCTAAAAATAGTAATTCAATATAAGTTCCAAAATTATGCAGTGCAACAGATATCTATGCCATGTGTGTTTATAAAATCTACTGGCCAGATAAATGCAGAAATACGTCTATACCCACATAAGTATAAGGAACACCGCTTGCACCTCACCCACAGCCTCACCATCTTGTATGTGCTACATACTCAGGCTTACCGTATAGGTGGACATCACATGCATATCATAAAAGCACATTGCATATAATAGCTCGACAACATTTCCAAAACATCAAAGCATGTAACACAACATGCATAAATCACATCCCCATGGGATATGGTGGAACCATAACATGGCTAAACCGAGGACACAAAAGCTTACCTTACAAGCAATCAATCCAAGCCAAGAGTCCAACCTCTCTCAAGTCCAAACACAGCAGTATCACAATCTGTTATGGACCAATAATATCTCATTAATTATGCATCACAAGCATACAACTTAAAGACTACGCCTTTCCTTTACGTTTTACGTCTTAAGGCTTACAACAAAGCCATGAGCCCCTAATCTCATGATTCTGACTTAGTTCATTAATTACAGAAGTTCAACTTCCTTAATCTAGGGTCCACAAACCCCCAATAGCCTACTGTTCACACAACACAGCTACTGTTCTACGAAATCCCAGAATATCCGGATATTACAAGGGACATATCCGGATATGCCATATCCGGATATTACCCTTACCATATCCGGATATACCATATCCGGATACCCAGAACCCACATCCGGATATCAATATCCGGATACCATATCCGGATATGAATATCCGGATATCTGTTCGAAAAATATCCGGATATCTCACGACAGAATGCAGTTTCTGCATTTCGTGAATATCCACTCCAAAGATTCAACTTTTAACACTTGTACACGACCAAGGATCCATTTTCAAGCATATACAAGTTCACTTATGTGTTGGTTACTTGTTAAACCCATTAACATACCAAGACACCATCTTTAGACCACAAAAACACATGATCAAGTTAAGGTGACTTACCCTAAAGCTTAGTCAGTAACTCAAAAGTGCCTTTGGAGATCCCATTGCAGCTCCCAAGTCCAGCACACCCAAGGACACGAAAATGCTACACCAAAGGTTGGTTCATGGTATCAAAGGTTGCTTCTTGGACCTAAGAATGCCATGATCATGACTTCTACTCTTCTCACACAAGAACTCAGCCCCAACACCAACTCACAGTGGCTGGACACCTCCCCAAGATCACTCCTCACCCTCACCACACACAAGCACACTCCCTCTAGGTGTTTATGATGATGAAACTATGAAGAACAAGGAAGAAATGGTCACAAGGCTCACAAGGTGGAAGAATGCAGCAAAGGAACAGTGCACAGCAGCACACCAACCAAAAGTTCACGTAGAATGCTGCTGCTAGGGTTTTGTGCCCTTAGTGGTAGTATTTATAGCCCAAAGGCCACTTAACGCACAGTATTAGCCTTAATAGCAACACAAAAGATCTTGATCCCAAACTTTGGAATCTAGACCTACACATTTTTCTAAGATTTTTCATATTTTTATTTTATTTTTCGGAGCACCTTTCCGGTACGCGCTTTTCCATAACCAGTATCAGTTCTGGCATCAGATTTCATCATCTTGACTTGAAACTCGTTTTATAAGTCCTACATAATATTCTAGTAATTATCATGCACTCTTTATAATTTTTCGGGATACTTTTCCGGTACGCATTTATACCGGGTAGCAGAACTGGTATCTGCACTTTTCTTCCGAAAAGCGACTTTCAGAATTCTTACCCACTAGTTATGATTATTAAGGCCTCATAATAATTATTAGGGTCAATTATGGAATCATTTCCTAATTATCATAATTAATTCATTAATTACCTTAATTAGCGGTGCGGGTTCTTACAAACCCGGTAGGTTTCCGTGACGACAACTAGCCAATGTAGATTCGGCTAAAGAATCAAATCCTTGTTCGATAAGCTTGGAGCTCAAAAAACACAAGAGTAGCAAGGAATATCCTTGGGAGGAAGGGGAAAACGAAGGGAATCCTGCATGATGGATAAAGAACCGGAATAACTTGTGCTTCCGGAAGAAGGCTCAGATGGGAGAACGACAGGAGAGACACGGGGGTTGGTGATCACACGACCCCTACTCCAGGTTAAGGATCCCCCACCTCGGGGAACTCCTAAACCCCTATTGGGTAACTCAAACTTTTTCCGCGATCTCGAACCACGATATCCGCGAAGCATGGCTTCCCGTTCTTCTTCCTCTTCGGTCCTGGGAATTCCCCAAAGCCAGAAGCGGGCACTAGGAGGAATACTTTTCAAAAAGTCAGAATCTATATCTTTCTTTCCTTTGCAGCACAAAACCGGAAAGGAAGGCCTTTTCCCTTTCATTTAGTTAAAAGGATTAAAGATACTTGAAGAATAAAGCAAAAACATGACAAATAGTACAATGTCAGCAGACATCCAGAAGCATAAAAGGACGACAAACGCAGAAGACAGAAACGAAGATGATACAGACACCCATACAAACGTAAATGAGGGAAAGTAAAAGAAAAATGTAGAGGCAAGGAAAATACCTGCGGTTGAAAGGTTTGAACTTGCAGTAAGATGAAGACCATAAACTAAAGACGTTGCGCAATACCTAGAAGGAGAGCAAAACAGAACATCAGTCAAGTGGCAACCCGGAAACTGGGGTATAATAAAGTAACGGACGGATCACCATCAAGGGCATTTAACCTGGCATTTAACCCGTGGTACGTTACCACATGATAACGGTCGTCCCATCAAGCAATAATCATTGCCTCGTGGATGACAGCTCAGACTAAGTATTCACCCTATTCACAACCTCTATAAACACAGGTAAAACCCAAAGGTAAGCACACACAATCGCTCTCGATATACTATTGTCACTGTGCACACACACCCTAACTGCTAAACGCAGCCACAAGTATTCTGTGTACAGTGATCAGCAAAAACTCAAGGATATTATTATAGGTAACAACCATACACTTCACAGAGAGAAGATGAAGAAAACAAAAAGCTCTGTATATTTCATTCTGAGATTCTGTTTGTACAAAAAGTAATGTTGTAATAAAAAGGTCAGTGCCTGCACACTTGCCGCATGACCACCAATATACAAATCTGTTATAACCATCCTAATGACGTGGCAACAAACAAAAAATAATCAAATAAGAAAGAATGAAAAAACAAAATAAAAAACTACAAGCTGAATTATATTGTAATAGATATCTACCCCATAGATACTCCTGAGAGAGCATTAGATCCAAGATTAACACACCAGCCTAATCGGGCTGGACATCTCTGTCCTGTGGACAGAACAAAAATAAAGATCAAAGAATGAGAAAATGAAAGAGTGTTGAGGAAGCAGCAGTGTGTACCTAATTTCCGATTGAGGTTGCTGCAGCAGCATGGTATGTTAGCATCTTTGATGACTTTGTAGCATCGATCATTAGGGTTTAGCAATGTTGAAGGCTCACCCTTGTGCATGTAATACATGCACTCTATTTCAAGGCCACGCAGGTCCACATCACAATTATCTGCAGCCACAATTGGTATCATCTTCTGGTCATGGCAGAGAGAAAACATACATATTGCAAGGATAGCCAAGAAACAAATGGATTTGAGATCAGAACCCACCATTTCTCTTCTTGTTTTGAACTCTTTTGCTCTGTTTTATTTGATATGTGGGTTTGGGGTGCTAAAGGGTTTGTTTATGTTAAGGTTAAGGAGGAGAGCTTTTATGTGTGATAAACGTGTATCTAATTAATATGTAATTAATATTAGTCAACGGACATCTAAGTGTATCTAATATGTAATTAATATTAGCAAACTGACATCTACGTACATATATCTCATTTATTTTACCATTAATTTGTAAGAGGCATTTATTGACAAATAAGGAAAAGTTATTCGTATAAACAAGAGAAATTAATTAATTAATGGAAGGAGAGGTGTATCGAGATTAAAATAAAAAAGTCATTCAGCTTGGTCGTGAAGGGTTTCGGTAAGTTGTATTAAATTATATGTTCAATTCACACTTGTATAAAAAAAAGTAAAAAAAAAAAAACATTAAATATATGATTGGAGGAAATAAGGATTTCGGATACTCATAAGAAAGGAATTGGTTTTTGACATTGGGGTAAGATATTGTAACAATCAATTACTGTTAATACCAATGTTACTACTACCAACCAGTTTTACCGTTAGATTGATTATGTTGATCTAACGGTTATATTTATTTTTATCTTTAAATGATTATGATTTCTCATGCGTATTCAATATGAAAGTATTAAATATGAGAAGTCATAACTATAGAAAGGTGAAAATAAATAAAAAGTATTAAATATGAGGAATCATAACCATCTAAAGATGAAAATCAACATAATTGATCTAACAGTGAAATTAATTGATAATAATATTGGTGGTAATAACACTAATTGATTGTTACAATGTCTTTCCCTTGTATAATTCCCCGTCTTATCTTTAAAGTTAACAAAGTTATTGTCACTTTATTTTTTGTTTTATTTTTGGTTGGCTAAAGCCCATTGAAATCACTTTATATGCGTTGATTTTTTTTTTTTTCAACGCATCTGTTATCATGTGTTTTATTTAATTCTTTGTGGTTACAATATTTATCATTTAACTTCCTAATCTAAAAAATACCCTTATTATATTAAATGTTAAAAGCACACTTATTAAACGAGACAGTAAATTATAAATGAAATGTTGAAAAATCATTATCTAAAAACAACATCTTAAAATATTTTATCTTATTTTATCATATAATTGAGTTTAAATATTAATAGGTTTGAGTTTGACACAATTTGCATGCGTGACAATTGGAGGGTAAAATATCCCTCTTCACAATCAACTCATTAAAGCAACTATCAAGAATTATTTTTTCCTTCAATGATAGTCGCTACTTAAGATTTTCAAATTTATTCAGTGTTCAATTTCGCCTAAATGCGTGCTCTAAGTTTCTTAGCAATAGTTCTCTAATATCTCTCAGCAATACTATGTTAAATTAAGTATGAATTAATTATCATTATGAATAAAAAGTTGAAAAAGGAACGTAGTACGAGTTAAAACTTGTATGGCTGTTAGGGATTAGAGATCAGTTAGAACCTATGAAGCACCGACACTTCAAAAACCTTGACGTGTCGTGTCCGACACTTCCCGACACTCTCGGACACTCCGACACTCTCCGACACTCCAACACACATTATAGAAATTCAAAAAAAGGTTTAAAGGTTACATTGCGTTGAGTTTTTAGTTTCAACTATTAGATTCGTTGGATTACAATTACTATTTTATTGAGTTTAATATAAATATTAGGGATATCTTATGTTTTTTTGCAAAATTTATGAATATTATAAGTTTAGATTCTTTTTTTATTAAATTATTGAATATTAAATATAATATATCACATAAATTAAAAATATTATTTAATATCAAAACGTGTCCTAACGTGTCGAAATCTAACATTTTTTAGAATTAACGTGTCGAAGTGTCGTGTCGTATCGTGTCACGTGTCTCGTGTCAGTATCGGTGCTACATAGGTTAGAACGAGAATGGTGCCACATGGGCGGAAAGACCATTACTTAAAAAAAAAGGGGGGGGGGGGGGGTATATTGATAAAAAAAATTATTAATTTACAAATTACATTATGTTTTATTGGTAAGATTTCGTGTTACTGATAAAATATAGTATAATTTGTAATTAAAAAGTTTATAAATATAATATGGGTTCTTTTTTTTACAGTTACTGTATATAAGTTATCTGCACTAAGTTCAACACGATATTATTTTGGAGTGAAAATTTGTGTTTTTGTAATTTTAATTTATTTCAGTGTTATTATAGTCTTTATATTTATAATTTTTTAATCATTCAATTTCAAAATGACGTCATTTTATAAATAAATATAAATAACTTATTTGCAGTAACTGGAGAAATATTTTTGTGATATAATATTTCAAAACTTTTAATATTGTAGATGACTCATGCAATTATGCAGTTGGGACATTAGAAGGTTACTTAGGTTGTTAGTAATAAGTACAACTATGTGGCACTGTATATATTACGGGGCATGGTAGTACAGTACCGGAGTACGAACAATTGTACATAAGTAAGAAGCATGTATCAAGAAAGCAATAAATTGAATAAGGGGAATATTTTTCTTATGTTGATATAGAGAAGTTGTTTTATGTTAGTGAAACAAAGTAATAGGAGGGACTCATAAATGATTGGAAAGAGAAAAATTAGAAGTGGGATCCACCTTTGTTATGTGTGTGTAGTAAAATGGGTTATCTCATGTTGAATGAGATAAATATAACCCATTGAATAAATACTTGTGCTATTCTCTCTTTCTCGTTTTCTCTCTCATAACAAACTTTGCAACTCAAAGGATCTATTATGTATAATATATGATGCATCCACACTGATACGGGACATGATACACGACACGACATGGTGATACGTTAATTTTAAAATGAAAAGTTTTGATATTAAATAATATTCTTAATATATATAATATATAATTTACATTTAATTCATATAATAAACCATAAAATATTATGCAACAATAAGTATCTTGAATAATTTTATCTATAATCATGTTTATCAAGAGCGTGTTAAAGGGATTGATTATAGAACTTATAATATTATTTATAAAATATTCTTGATTATTCAATATAATTTAAAATATTTATCATTTAAGATAATATATACTAAATAAGATGGCCTCTTAATTTTATTCCAAAACATAAATATATTCAATTAAATTACTCATTATTAGAATATTAATAATATTCATAAATATATTCAATTAAATTACTCATTATTAGAATATTAAAAATAATATTATTTTATAAATATTTGTTATTATTTTTTTAACAAAGTGATAAAGTAATTGAAAGGCCAAACTATCCCTCCGAAAATAATGGTTGCGCAGTACTTGTTTCGGTCTAGTAATAGTGGTTAGGGTTGGCAAAATGGGCTAACCCGGCTCGACCCGGCCCAACCCGCATTCAGCCCGAAAAAAACGGGTCGGGTCGGGTTGGCTCGAAAAAAAAAATGAGCCAGAAAATCCAACCCGGCTCGACCCGAGCCGGGTTAGGGTTGGCTCGCGGGTTAGCTCGATAATCAGCTCGCGGGTTGGCTCGTAAAAAAGCTCGCGGGTTGGCTCAAAAAAAGCTCGCGAGTTAGCTCGAAATGATGCCAGTGGGTTGGCTCGCGGGTTGGTTAGCTCAAAATATTGGCTCGCGGGTTGGCTCAAAAAATTTAATTTTTGTGGTTTGTTCTGCTGTATAAAATTATCAACACTGCCAAAACTATTGATTGCCTAATGGATAATGTTCTCACCACCAACTTGTTCAATGCAATCCATCTTGAACAATCAAATTCAATATGTGTGCAGAACAACGCACATGAAAATTTTTCCCATCATATAACAACAATTTTTGCATATTCAATTGGCTTCTCAAACCACCAACCATAGAGTCATTTGCAGATGCATTATCCAAAATAATGGTAAAAATCTTCTTCTGTATGCCCCATTCCTTTAACAAACCAAGTATTTTATGTAGGGGTGGCAAATCGTGTTCGTGGGTCGGGTTCGGGTTGACCTGTATCTGACACGAACACGAATAGATTCAACCCGAACACGACCCGATTAATTATTAGTGTCAAAATTCTCAACCCGAACACGACCCACTTTTTCTGCGGGTTGACACGACACGACCCGAAAAATCTTATAATATAAGTGTAATCCGTTTATTACACGACTCGCCCCAAAAAAGCACCAAATCTGATTGCAATATAACAAAAAAAAAATCTTCAATAAAAAGAAACCTAGAGTGTATATTTTTTTTATATCATTTAATAAAATTACCATAATAACCTTGAAAAAATAAAAAAAAAATTATATTTGCGGGTCAGAGCGGGTTCAAAACACGAATATTTTCGTGTTATATTTTTCCAACCCGAACACGACCCATTTATTAAACGGGTTGATTTCGTGTCGGGTATTGGCGGGTCGTGTCTTAAATTGCCACCCCTAATTTGAGTCAATTCAAATCCAGTATGATAGGAGGCATGTAAGGAAATAATTTTATTATTCAGCTTTCAATTGACATCAATGAAATGGGCAGTTAAGCAAACATAACCCTTAAAAAAAAAAAAAGAGAGAGTAACCCGCGAGCTGGCTCGTTCAACCCGCGAGCTGGCTCATTTGAGCTCGGGTTGGCTCGGGTCGGGCTAAATCGAGCTGACAGCTCATTTTTACCAACCCAACCCGGCTCGTTTTGTGCGGGTTACGAGCCAACCCGACGGGTTGGCTCATTTTTGCCACCCCTAATAGTGGTAAAAGGCTAGGCTGAGCTTACCATCAAAATCAATTGGCTATGTGCAGTAGCAAAAAAAAAAAAAAATAGCTTTTGCAGCTCAGTAGTCATTTCTCACCTGTCTTTGACAAAGTCAAATCTCATTTTTTTTTCTTTTCACCACTTTTGCTATTACCCCTTTCCTTTTTTTCCCATATCTGGTTTCCATCATCTTCTAGCTCTGCTATTTCTCATGCATTTTTGCTTCCAAGAGTTGTTTGTTGTCGTTATAGTCACTAGCCAGTGGTCATCGGAGCGTAGCGGAACCCAGCCGTGAATGGCTTCACTGGGGACGGCGCTGAGCCAACCCGGCTAGTCAGCTGCCAACTGTTTGTCTTGCATACTTGTTCAAGTCCCCCCCAACCTGAAGCTTAAGGCCTCGTAGGCAACAACGCCATTGGAGACTCACCGATTTCGCTCTGACTTTTCTCCTTGAATCAATCTTTTTCTTCTTCTCCGACTCGTTCAAAAACCTTACATTTTTGCCCTTTGACCGTGTCAGACATGATCAAAATTGCGTGTCGAGACAGTCAACGTGTCCGAAAAAGTTAAGCGTGTGTCGAACGCGTGTCGGAGCATGTCCGAACGTGTCGATGTCTGTAACACCTTGTGTGCACCCGGTGTATTAACATACAATGATAATAGCGCATCTAAATAAATGTGGAAGCTAACTTTTTCTTTCAATTATGATGTCATTAATTATTAACAAGTGGATTACTTATTCCTTTTCAAAATATCGTCTGTATGTAAATTGCAATAAATAACTAACTAAATAACCTCATATTATAAATAATTGTTATCTAGTCGCGGAACTACAATATGTAGACTGGACAATATTCTGATACATTATAAAACTCAATAAAATGAAACATATCGATGTAAGAACCCGCACCGTTAATTTAGGAATTTAATTAAATTAAATGTGAATTTAGGAAATAATTCCATAATTGACCCTAATAATTATGAGAAGGCTTAAATAATTATAGTAAGTGAGTATTAATGTTGGAATTCATTTTTCTGACGAAAAGTGCAGATACTGGTTATGCCTCACGGTATAAGTGTGTACCGATGAAGTATCCCGAAAAATTATAATAAGCATGGGAGTATTCCTAGAATAATATTTAGGACTGGTATGTCAAGTTTTGAGTGAGAATAATGAGAACTGGCGTCAGGACTGATACCGGCTACGTAAAAGCGCGTATCGGCAAAGTGCTGCGAAAAATAAAATAAAAATATGACGAATTCTAGAAAATTGACTAGGTTCAGAATCCAAAGTTTGGAATTAAAATGATAAGTGTGGCCATTAGTGCTAATACAGTGTGTTTTAACTTAAACGTTGTGCATGGGTCAGGTTGAGCTAGGTATTTGTGCCGACTCGACCCAACTTGATTTTTATAGGTCAGGTATTTTGACCCGACCCGTTTTAATTTGATCCAAATCAAGTCTGACTTGTTTTGGGTTTTTTTTAACTACTTCAGAACTGGGTCGGATCTGACCTGACGTGGTTTCTGAAGTGGGTCTGACTTGATTTCTGAAGTGGATCAAATCCGACCTGACCCATTTTTGACTTGGTTTCATCACAAAATTTTATCAAAATTTCTACGTTGCAAACGACGAAAATTTCATCACAAAATAATTTTTTCGTCGAAATATTTTTTGTCGAAAGGCGACGGAATTTTTTCTCTAATGAAAATTTTTACAAAAATAAATTTTCTATCAAAATTTAGTTTTCGTCAAAAGTCTTGACGAAAATGATTTCCTCCATCAAATGTTTTAAACGAAAAAAGAATTCTGTCAAAAATTTTGAAAAAAAAATTTTCATTCAAAATTTTGATAGGAATGTGTTCTGACGAAAATTTCGACGAAAATTGTTTTGAGATAAATGTTTCATTCGATACTTTCGACGAAAATTAGATTTTCTAAAGAATTTTAACAGAATATTTTTTCCGTCAAAATTTTTTATCGAAATATTTTTTGTCAAAAAATTTTACGGAAATTTTTGACAGAAATGTGTTCCGTTGATAATTTTGATGGAAATGTTTTTTTATCAAAAAACTTGAAGAAAATTTTCGATGGAAATGTGTTTCGCTAAAAATTTTGACGAATTTTTTTTTTTTTTGTCAAAAAGTTTAACGAAAGTGTTTCCGTCAAAAACTTTCGCCAAGATTTTAATTTTGTAAAGAACTTTCATGAAAAAATTTTCTGTCAAAAAATTTCGATGGAAATGTGTTGCATCGAAATTCTTGATGAATAATTTTTTTGTGAAATATTTTGATGAAAATTAGGTTTCGTAAAAAAATTTGACACAAAAATTTTTCCGTCAAATTTTTTTACATAAATGTTTTTAGTCACAAATTTTGATGAAAATGTTTTTTGTCAAAAAATTTTGACGTAATTGTTTTACGTTAAAAATTTTCTTTTAACGTAATTGTGATTTTTTTTATTTTTTTTCGCATAATGGATATGAGTCAAGTTTTGGATCAATGGATCATTATTAAAACAAGTCAGGTCGCTCTAAAACTAACCCAAATAAAAGTGGTCAGTATTTACACCCAGTTCAAAAAAAATAGGTCAAGGTCAGATCAAGGGCAGGGCAAGTGAATTAGTTTTTTTGCATACCCCTATTTAAACCGCCTATATATACTTAATGGCACAGATTTTTAGGGCATTTTCATACACCCTACGTGCCTCCATTTGCTGAAACTTCATCAGCCTCGTTGCCACCTTCTTCCCCTCTTGAAACTCAACCAAAAATCCACCTTTCTCTTTGATTTTTCTTCCTAAGTTTGGTGAACACTTGAGTGTGTGCATTGGGAGGGAGAAAGGCACCTTCTTGGGAGTGTGGTAGCTGCTGACTTGGGGTGTGAGGACTGCCTCTGAGTGTGGGGTGGTGTAGGAACCATTTCATGAGTTGTTGATGCTTCAAGAAGAAACCTTTGAAGAGAAAGAACCATCCTTGTTAGTCATTTTCGTGGGCTGATCCTTGCAGCACTGTTGGGAAGAGAGGAGAGCTCCAAGAGCACCATTGTTTTTGTTCAGGGCTTCGGTGGTAAGCACCATCACCTTGCTCATGAGTTTTGATGCTAAAAGTGGAGTCTTGACATGTTTGATGAGGTGATTAAGCAACCGACACCACCACTGGTCTAAATGGGTCTTAAAAATGCATGCTTGGACGTTAATATGGGTTAAAAGTTGAACCTTGGGAGTGATATCTCACGAAATGCAGAAACTGCATTCTGTCGCGAAATATCCGGTTATGATATTCGGATATGGGGTTGGAGATATCCGGATACGATATCCGGATATGGCCCCGACAAATATCTGGATATTCTGGTAATTTCGAGACAGTGACGGTTCTGTTCATACAGAACTGTATTTGGGGTTTATGGACCCTAGATTATTTAGTTGAACCTCTGTAATAAACGTGGTTGTAATCCTGTAATTTTATTCCTTTTATTGGTTTTTAATCTTGTAAATTCAGCCACAATGTGGCTGTAATTTTTTTAAAAAAAATAATCATAAAAATAGCCACATTTAAATCGTGCTAAATATAATGAATAAACGTGGCTAAATGAATGCTACCACACTCAAATTAAATATGGTCAAGTAAAGCAGTAAATGTGGCTAAAATATTGCAACGCCACGATTAGCCACATTCACAAAAAGTGTGGTTGTTTTTTATAACACCCCGAGTTAACCCGGTTTGTTAAAAGCATGTAAACACAACATGCATATAAACCATTCCCCTATGGGGTATGGTGGAACCAATTAATCGCTAAACCGAGGACACGAAAGCTTACCTTGCAAGCTAACTATCCAAGCCAAGAGTCTGCACAAGCTCAAGACCCACAATAGCACAATCACAATCTGTTTATATGAGAAATATCATCAATACCATACTTTAAAGGTTCATTTCATTATGACATCATTTCCTTTTTCGTTTACATCTTTTTAGTTCATTAAGGTCAAGTATTAAGTCCCTCAATTAAAGGTATCACTATTTTCTAATAGTAACACCAACTCCCTAGGCCATCATGCCCAAAAGGGGACTTTCCCACGCTTTAAAACTAGTTTCTGGTCATTTTCACAGGTGGTAATCGATTACTGAACTAGGTAACCGATTACCAAAAATAGGGTAATCGATTACTGAACTAGGTAACCGATTACCAAGCATATGGTAATCGATTAACACGCAGGCAGAAAATTTTTCTGCTGAATTTTTCTGCATAAACCGAAGGGAAAATGGCTCCCAATGATCCAAGGTTCGGTTTTGACCCAAAACAGATATTCATTAACCTTTATTAGTCTCATATTAACAACCCTAAGCTTGAATGATTAAATTTAACTCATTTCATAACATAAACAAGCCATTTTCATGAAAATTCAAAAGGGAAGTTCAAGGTATACCAATGGGGTCCAAACTCAGCAACAAAGAAGGCTCTTGGAGCTCACCAACAATGCTAAAAAAATTTGACTTTGCAAGAGCACGAAAATACACCACAAGGTTGGACCTTTAACACCAAAGATAGCTTCCTGAAGCTTCAAAACACCAAGTCCATGGCTCACAACCCCCAAACACACAAACTCAGACCTCACACTGACTTCAAATAGTGGCAAAAGACCCAGAAATGCACCCTCACACCCTCACAATGATAGCTCTCATGTGTATACAAGCTCAAGGATGAAGAAATCAAGTGAAATGAGGAAGAACAAGGCCACAAGGCTCTCGAAGAGGAAGAAGGCAGCAATGGAACAGTGTATGCAGACCCTCAGCCGCCCAAAGTCACGTAGGAATTTGGAGTGTAGGGTTTTGTGCCCATAATAAGTGTATTTATAGCCACTTGGGCATTTAACGCGCAGTATTAGCATTAATAGCTACGCAAAACATTTTAATCCCAAACTTTGTAATCTTAACCTACTCATTTTTCTAAGGTTTTTCATATTTTTTTTTTCAGAGCACCTTTCCGGTATGCGCTTTTCCATAGCCAGTATCAGTTCTGGCATCAGTTCTTATTATTTTGACTTGAAACTTGCTTTACAAGTCATACATATTATTCTAGTAATTATCATGCACTCATTATAATTTTCCGGGATACTTCACCGGTACGCAATTATACCAGGTAGCAGAACCGGTATCTGCGCTTTTCGCCCGAAAAGTGACTTTCGGCATTATTACTCACTTACTATAATTATTAGATCCTCATAATAATTATTAGCATCAATTATGGAATTATTTCCTAATTATCGCATTTAATTAATTAATCTCCTTAATTAACGGTGCGTGTTATTACATTCACCCCACCTTTTTAAGGATTTTGTCCTCAAAATCAAAAACATATACGTCTCGAAAGTCAGGATACTACCGGAAAAGCTCGTCCTCTCGCTCCCAAGAGCACTCCTCAGGAGTACGTCCAATCCACTGCACTTTGACCATCGGAATGTTCTTGCTCCTTAGCTGCTTCTCGCCTCGATCGAGAATCTTGAGTGGTCCGACGAGAGTCTTTAGGTTCTCCCGAACCTCCACATCATCTGGTTGCACCACGTGCGAAGGATCCGCTATGTACTTCCGAAGCTGAGACACGTGAAAGACGTCGTGGATGTTAGACAAGTTCGGAGGCAAGGCAAGCCGGTAGGCAACTGGTCCTACCCTACCAAGTATCTGGTATGGACCAATAAACTGCGGGTTCAGCTTCTTCACTCCCAAAGCCCGACTAACACCGGTGACATGTGAAAGTTTCACAAACACGTGCTCACCCTCACTGAACTCCACTGGATGATGCTTGACATCATAGTAGCTCTTCTGGCGATTCTGCACCTGCTTCAACTTTTCACTGATCATCTTGGTCTGCTGGGTAGTATCTTGGACAAAGTCCAAGGCAAAAATCTCCTTGTCTCCAACCTCAGACCAGCAGGTAGGAGTCTGACACCTCCTACCATACAGTGCTTCGTAGGGCGCCATGCCCAGGCTAGCATGAAAACTGTTGTTGTAAGAAAATCCCACCAACGGAAGGTACCTATCCCATGCTGAACCCTGCTCCAACGTGCAAGCCCTCAACAAGTCCTCTAATGTCTGGATGGTCCGCTCAGTCTGTCCGTCAGTCTGAGGGTGATAGGCGGTACTCAATCTCAACTGTGTACGAAAAGCTTCCTGCAACGCCTCCCAGAACCGAGATGTGAACTTCGGGTCCCTATCACTGATGATACTCTCGGGCACCCAGTGAAGCCTCACGATCTCACGGACATAAAGCTTAGCCAACTGCTCTATAGTAAAGCTCACCCTCACAGCAAGAAAATGGGCAGACTTGGTTAATCTGTCCAAAATGACCCAAATAGAGTCACAACCCGCCCGAGTCTTCGGCAATCCCACCACGAAGTCCATGGAAATGCTCTCTCACTTCCACTGTGGTATCTCAAGAGGTTGAAGCTTACCGGACGGTTTCTAGTGCTCTATATTCACCTTCTGACATATCAAACATTTGGACACGTAGACCGCTATGTCTTTCTTCATGCCCCACCAAACATTTCTCTTTAAGTCCTGGTACATTTTTTTAGCACCAGGTGTTAGCATATGGGTGTCCTAGAGACAATCTTTTGATTAAATAAAGGACACTAGATGTAGAACTTTGTTTGTCGCAAATAAATGAAAGCACTATTTATTCAGTTTCATATTGTGTCTCGATATTACTGTTAATATTATATGAAAGAACTGGATAAACCCCTTGGAATAGAACAGGTATCTCTTGAGTATCTGTGACAAGATCACGATCATGAGGATTCAAGGATATTGCATGTCTATTCCTAATTATATGTTCCTAGTCTAGAGACACTGAGTTTGGGGATCAGTGATCTCGAGTAAAGACTAGTACGACTTATCTACTTGTATATGGATACAAGGTAAAGACCTCATGAGCTGCAGATATGGAGATATCTTAGCTAAAGTCGTGGGTGGACCTATAAGAGTATAGCTCGCATTGAACAGACCCAAAAAGAGACTCTATGAGGAAATCTCACAGATAGTGTCATTAGAGTAATCTCTTTATGTTTGGGTATGTCTTTCCTTAGACCAGAAGTTATTACCTAGACTGTGTTCTTGAAGGCATGTTTTGATTGTATGCCTCGTCTGCCTGAAACATGGAGACTCATAGGTATACTGTTGGGCGTGTCCTTAAAGGGCACAGAGCTAGGGTAATAAGCTGAAGGAATTCGTCAAGTCTCTGTGAGAGATTAGGTTATCTGTAAACCGGAGAAATCGGGATGACATTTACAGGGACTCGGGAATCTATGCATAGTAAAAGAGATCATGAGATGATCTGCCTTTAGAGTCAGTAAATTGAAGATTCCCTATTTCGAATAAAGCTTACCCTAAACCGCAGGGGTTGATACATTTCCTTACCCTAGGTTAATGGGAAGATAACCGAGACGAAGGGAAATACATACGGTAACCAAATATGTGCAATATGATGATCAAGTCATTAATCTGACTAGTTCTGGGGCAACAAAGCATTGCTAGTGCTCTGTGTTGTCATTAATTGGGTTGTGGGCTTGTTGGGCCCAAGCCCAGTTATGTCAGAAGCTAAGTTGGACCTAATGGGTCACACACTAACACCTTGTAGTCATGATGGACTAGCTTTAAAGGTATTGGGCCTAATAATGGTTGTTAGCCCAAGAAGCTGTTTGGAAGCCCACCTAAATTGGTGGGTGGTGCATGGAGCTTAGTAATGTGCTTGGATAGTCCAAGCCTAATTAATTTAATTAGTTAAATTAATAATCAAATATTTGAATTTCGAATTTTGAATTTGAAATTTGAATTTTGAAATTTAAATTTAGAATTTGAATTTCGAAATTCGAATTTTGAATTTGAAATTTGAAATTTGAATTTTGAAATTTGAATTTGGATTTGAATTTTGAAATTCGGATTTTGAATTTGAAATTTGAAATTTTGAATTTTGAATTTTGAATTTGAATGTTTGAACGTTTGAATTCAAGTGTTTGAATTCGAATTTGAATTGGTTTTGAAAAGTTGTTTCATAACAAAAGGATAAGACAGGATCTTATTGGAGCATATTCCTTGGATCAAGAAGCATCTTTGGAGCACTTCCTTGGCTGTTTGGTGCGCAAGTTTAAGTGATAAGGATGACATCTTATCACTTAAAACAAAGCTCCATTCAGATTTGGTGGTTGAGGGAATCAGTGGGTGAGTTGATTCAAATTTTGAATGCAACTACTCAATATATTTGGACCCTTTCTAGGGCTGAATTATGCGCATGAAAAGTATATACTATATGATAGTTTATGAATTTAAGTTTAAATTATTTTGAACTTAATTTCATGTGGATAAGATTGGAGGTTGTTGGCAAAATTGGTTTTGCAACAGCTCCACCTTATCCTCCCTAATCCATGCGCAAATTTCTAAAGGGTTTGAAATTTTGTTTTCATTTTGAATGATTTAAATCCCTCCTCCTCTCCAAGTGTGCATATAACACTTGTTCCACACCTTAGGGTTTTGTGAAAACCTAGCCAACTCTCCTCCATCTATGCACCATTCTGTAGGGTAGTTCACTACACATTTCCAAACAGAATACCTAGCCTCCACCTTCACCACTTGTGCGCATAGCAAGCCTCACTGTGGTGTTCATCTGGTGGCTTTCAAGAAAGGGTTCTTGCATCATTGACGAACGGTGGTGTGGATCACCATTAGAGGGTTTGAACCCTTCAAGCCTGACATCTGATCTCCCTGACTGATCAGGCCAAAAACAAGGTAACATCATGCTGTCTTAAAGCATGAACCTATTGTGCATGTATGTTCCGCAGTAAAATTTTGTTTTACACCTTACATGCATCGGCCTTCAAAGGCCAGTTTACTTTCAAGTGGTATCAGAGCCCGGTTGCTTTACCATCGACGGGTGATGGTACCTTGTTTGTGAAAGGAGTTTTTCACGGTCAAAAATCTTTAAAGGGTTAAATTTTAAATTCCGCATATGGATTTTGAATCACAAATCCTTTAAAGTGTTAAAGTTTTTGTTTTTATGAACATGTAAATTTGATTCTGTGTTCATAAAACATTATGCATCATGGTTTAGTTTCTTTTTCTTTATGAAAGTTTTAAAAGGAACACCCTTTTTGAAAGGGTAGATTCGGCCATGGAGGGTACTAAGAGTACCTTGAATGATTTCTTATTTTTCTCCATGAATTGTGTCATGTTTATATGCATGAAATTTTGTGACAAAATTTATCATATAGTCACCTATATGATTCGGCCATGAAGGGGTTTATGGCTACATGCATGGTTTAATTTTGTTTTCTTTAAGAAAGAATTAACAAAATTTGAATTAAAATTGTTTTTAAATTCGGCCAATGAGAAATTTAAGATTATGAATCTTGATGTTATTTTGATGTTTAAATGTTAAATGTCAAAATACATGTGAAAATATTATGTGATAATATAATGTTTGTGTTTGCAAGTTTTGAACTTTTCAGGTACAAACAGGAAGGGGATGGTCATGGTGCCCGGATTTGAATTTTAAATTTTAAAATTAATGTGTAATCACGCCTTTTAATTTACAAGTGTATTTGTAATTTAAATTTTGTATTTTTGTCCCTCCAAAATGTTATGGAGTTTCTTTAATTATTTGTAATTAGAGAAATAGGCTAGTGGCGTATAGACGACAAGCAGCCGTTGCTTAAAGAAGCAAAAGGGACAAAAGCGTGAGCACCATGGTTGTCTCAATATAAACTGTTTATATGCATGTATGATTAGAACGTCTAGTATGCATGAATTGGGCAAACCGCGTTTTGTATGGTTGTTATGTTTGTCCAGTAGCGACTAGTGTATACCGATAGATGTTTGACATAGGTAACGACTAGCATGATAACTTACAATATGCATTTGATGGGACCTAATTAATCCCAAAATAAAAGGAACCCTTAAAAGGAATAAATAATTAAGCATGTGATTACCTCCCACCACCAATGGTACTCAAAACTCTTCTATATAGTGGTGCTCCACAACTCAGTTGGGACCCACTATTTCGTTGGGCTAGAGTAGTGTTTGAAGTGTAAGACACTTAGGGTGCTGGTTTAATGCTTAACTAAGACATAAGTTGCAGGCACAGCCGGGCTTATGTGCTTAGGGTAATGGTGCTAGGTTGGTTGCATGAGATGCACCACTAAGTGACAAAGAGTTGTCAACCTAATGTTAAGAGAGGGTATGAGATACTGTTGATAAAGATCAACCCATTATTTAAATTAATCTTGCGGTCTCAGACGGAGATTAAAATAAATAATCGCACTCTTAATCCCACTGAGGTAAAATCTAAAGTAGATTAACCCTAAGTCAAAAGGAAGGGTCATTGACTTAGATAAAATAGTGGGAGGGGCAAATTATTTCAAGTCTTTAATAATTTGCTTTTAACTACATAACCGTATATTAACTAAAACTATCTTTACATCCTTTTCAGCTTATAGTATGACTAATCCACTATCACTGCGTTCAATACTCGATACGAATAAACTGACCGGTTCAAATTTTATGGACTGGTATCGGAACCTAAGAATAGTTCTAAGGGCCGAAAAGATTGCCTACGTTTTAGATGCTGTAATACCCGTAGCTCCACGGGAAGGGGAAGAAGGGTTTGCGGAATTTGATTTCGTAACCCACCAACAGCACTTGGATGACAATGTGATGGTAGTATGCATCATGTTGGCATCCATGTCGCCTGAACTGCAAAAGCAGCATGAGCATATGGATGCTCCCTCTATTATCGTACATCTCAAGGAGTTGTATGATATTAAAGGCAGACATGAGAGGTATGAGGCCTCAAGAGAACTGTTCTCTTGTAGGATGACTGAGAGCATGTCTGTTGGCAGCCATGTTCTCAAGATGATCGGGCTGATTGAGAAGCTAGGAAACCTAGGCTTCATCATGGATGCCGAGCTAAGTAATGACTTAGTCCTCACCTCACTTCCACCTTCCTTCCGTCAATTCATCATGAATCACAATATGCATGGGATGCAAGTGAGCTTGCCTGAGTTGTTAAGCATATTAACAACAGCTGAAGTGTCTATCAAGAAAGATAGGACACAGGCTCTTTTGATTGGTGGGCCTAGCAAGGCCAAGGGAAAGGGTAAGGAGCCTGCAAAAGGTGACCCCTTAAAGCCCAAAGGAAAAGCCAAGAAGAAGAAGGGCAAGAAGAAGGGTAAGAAGGCACCTAAGGACAAGGGTGATGCTGAGTGCTTCCATTGTGGCAAGAAAGGCCACTGGAAGAGGAATTGTCCAGACTACCTGAACAATGTGAAGGACAAGAAGCATGGTGATGCTTCTGCCTCAGGTATTTTCATGATTGAGATAAATTATTCTTATGCTAATCCATCCTCATGGGTATTGGATACCGGATGTGGTTCTCATATCTGCAATATGTTGCAGGTACTTAGGAGCCCCAGGAGATTGGATAGAAACGAGGTGGATCTCCGCGTTGGTAATGGAGCAAGGGTTGCTGCTCATTCAGTTGGAGATGCTGACCTTATTTTGCCTACGGGCCTTTTATTGCATTTGAATAATTGTCTTTATGTTCCGCAAATTTCTAGAAACATTATTTCAATTTCTTGTTTAGAACGAGATGGATATACTTTCAGTATTAAGGATGGTGCTTTTTCTATCATTTTGAATGATATGGTTTACGGTACTGCTTCTTTAATAAATGGATTGTATGTGTTGGAAATGGGAAATGAAGTGCTCAATATAGATGTGAAACGACCTAGGACGGATAATCAATCTTATCTTTGGCACTGTGGACTAGGGCACATAAATGAAACAAGATTGTCTAGAATGCATAGAGATGGATACCTGGACTCCATGGATTTGGAATCCTATGGACAGTGTGAATCTTGTCTAGCTGGGAAAATGATTCAACAAAAGCCCAAAGGGCTTGAGAGTCATAGGGCTAGTGAGTTATTAGAACTCATTCATACTGATGTATGTGGCCCAATGTCTATTGAGGCTAGAGGTGGATACTCTTATTTCATTACCTTTACAGATGAAAAATCAAGATTTGGGTATATATACCTAATGAGATATAAATCTGAAGCGTTTGAAAAGTTCAAAGAGTTTAGGAATGAAGTGGAGAAACAACGTGGCAAGATGATTAAGACATTACGATCAGATCGTGGTGGTGAATATTTGAGCCACGAGTTTCAGGGTTATCTGAGAGAAAATGGAATTATCTCACAATTTACCGCTCCTTACACACCACACCAAAACGGTGTCTCCGAAAGGAGAAACAGGACCTTGTTAGACATGGTTAGGTCTATGATGAGTGAGACTCAACTTCCAAAATCGTTTTGGGGATATGCCTTAGACACAGCGGCATACCTTCTAAATAGGGTACCGTCTAAATCTGTTCAGACTACACCATATGAGATATGGAGTGGTAAGAGACCCAACCTGAGTTACCTCAGGGTATGGGGATCGCCAGCTTATGTCAAAGCGTTGACATCAGACAAGCTTAGTGCTAAGAGTACTAAATGTCTATTTGTGGGGTATCCTAAAGGTACTAAGGGATACTACTTCTACTCCATGGAAGAACACAAAGTGTTTGTGTCAAAGAATGCTGAGTTCCTTGAGAAGGATTTGATCTCTCAAGGAGGCAGTGGGAGTAAGATTGATCTTGAAGAAGTGCAAGATCCACAAGAACAGATTGAGGAACCCGAGTCTGCTCCGCAGGCGACGTTCTCCAATGGAGAAGTAAACACACAACTCCGTAGATCTACGAGGGTCATCCATCCACCTGAGAGGTACGAGTTTGTGATTGAGAATCAGCAAACTGTTGAGGATGATGAACCAAGTAACTACGAGGAGGCGGTCAAAGATGTTGACTCCTCAAGATGGCTTGAAGCCATGGAATCTGAAATGGATTCGATTTATCAGAACAAGGTATGGACCTTGGTTCCTAAACCGCAAGGAATAGTTCCTATCGGTAATAAATGGGTCTTTAAAAGAAAGACTGATGCAGATGGCAACGTTCAGACCTACAAAGCTAGGTTGGTGGCGAAAGGGTATCGTCAAAGACAAGGAGTTGACTATGATGAAACTTTCTCACCAGTTGCCATGATCAAATCTATTAGGATCATGCTTGCAATAGCAGCATACCACGACTATGAAATTTGGCAAATGGATGTCAAGACCGCCTTCTTGAATGGGTTCTTGAAGGAGGAAGTGTACATGACACAACCTGAAGGCTTTGAAAACAAAGATCAGGAGCATATGGTATGCAAACTACAAAGGTCAATATATGGGCTAAAGCAAGCATCAAGGAGTTGGAATATACGTTTTGATGAAGTCGTTACGAGTAACGGTTTTATCAAGAACGAGGATGAACCTTGTGTTTACAGAAAGGTTAGTGGGAGTAATGTCGTCTTCCTAGTGCTTTATGTAGATGACATATTGCTAATAGGAAATGACATCCCCACATTAAAAATAACGAAAGAGTGGCTTTCAGAAAACTTTACCATGAAGGATTTGGGAGAGGCAGCCTTTATACTTGGTATAAAGATCTATAGAGATAGATCCAAGAGGCTGCTGGGTTTATCTCAATCCACGTACGTTGACAAGATGCTAAAGAGGTTTAGCATGGAAGGGTCGAAAAGGGGTTTTCTTCCTGTCAGTCATGGGGTACACCTATCAAGGGCTATGTGTCCTAAGTCACAGCCTGAGAAGGATCGCATGAGTGGAATTCCATACGCTTCGGCTATTGGATCCATCATGTATGCCATGATATGTACGAGACCAGATGTCTCATATGCTTTAAGCATTACGAGCAGATACCAGTCAGACCCTGGAGACGGTCACTGGACGGCAGTCAAAACCATCCTTAAATACTTAAGAAGAATTAAGGATGCGTTTCTGGTCTATGGTGGGGTTAGTGAGTTAACAGTGAAAGGGTTCACTGATGCCAGCTTTCAGAGTGACAAAGATGACTGCAAGTCACAGTCAGGATTCGTATTCACCTTAAATGGTGGGGCAGTGTCTTGGAAAAGTTCCAAGCAGGAGACAACAGCAGATTCAACGACAGAGGCTGAATACATAGCTGCTTCAGAAGCAGCTAAGGAGCCAGTGTGGATCAAGAAGTTCATAAATGAACTAAGGGTGGTTCTAAGCGTGGATGAGCCCATACAGTTGCTTTGCGACAACACAGGAGCCATTGCGCAGTCAAAGGAACCTAGGTCTCATCAAAGATCTAAACACGTGCTCCGCAGATATCATTTGATTATAGAAATCATTGATAGGAATCATGTAAAAATGGATTATGTTCCCACAGACGATAACCTGGCCAATTCTCTGACAAAGGTTGTTTCTCAGAGAAAACATGATAGTCATTATGAGGCTTTGGGCATACGACTTAGGTCTGATTGGCTCTAGGCCAAGTGGGAGCTTGTTAGCATATGGGTGTCCTAGAGACAATCTTTTGATTAAATAAAGGACACTAAATGTAGAACTTTGTTTGTCGCAAATAAATGAAAGCACTATTTATTCAGTTTCATATTGTGTCTCGATATTACTGTTAATATTATATGAACGAACTGGATAAACCCCTTGGAATAGAATAGGTATCTCTTGAGTATCTGTGATGAGATCACGATCATGAGGATTCAAGGATATTGCATGTCTATTCCTAATTATATGTTCCTAATCTAGAGACACTGAGTTTGGGGATCAGTGATCTCGAGTAAAGACTAGTGCGACTTATCTACTTGTATATGGATACAAGGTAAAGACCTCATGAGCTGCAGATATGGAGATATCTTAGCTAAAGTCGTGGGTGGACCTATAAGAGTATAGCTCGCACTGAACAGACCCAAAAAGAGACTCTATGAGAAAATCTCACATATAGTGTCATTAGAGTAATCTCTTTATATTTGGGTATGTCTTTCCTTAGACCAGAAGTTATTACCTAGACTGTGTTCTTGAAGGCATGTTTTGATTGTATGCCTCGTCTGCCTGAAACATGGAGACTCATAGGTATACTGTTGGGCGTGTCCTTAAAGGGCACAGAGCTAGGGTAATAAGCTGAAGGAATTCGTCAAGTCTCTGTGAGAGATTAGGTTATCTGTAAACCGGAGAAATCGAGATGACATTTACAGGGACTCGGGAATCTATGCATAGTAAAAGAGATCATGAGATGATCTGCCTTTAGAGTCAGTAAATTGAAGATTCCCTATTTCGAATAAAGCTTACCCTAAACCGCAGGGGTTGATACATTTCCTTACCCTAGGTTAATGGGAAGATAACCGAGACGAAGGGAAATACATACGGTAACCAAATATGTGCAATATGATGATTAAGTCATTAATCTGACTAGTTCTGGGGCAACAAAGCATTGCTAGTGCTCTGTGTTGTCATTAATTGGGTTGTGGGCTTGTTGGGCCCAAGCCCAGTTATGTCAGAAGCTAAGTTGGACCTAATGGGTCACACACTAACACCTTGTAGTCATGATGGACTAGCTTGGGCCTAATAATGGTTGTTAGCCCAAGAAGCTGTTTGGAAGCCCACCTAAATGGGTGGGTGGTGCATGGAGCTTAGTAATGGGCTTGGATAGTCCAAGCCATTACTAATTAATTTAATTAGTTAAATTAATAATCAAATATTTGAATTTCGAATTTTGAATTGGAAATTTGAATTTAGAATTTGAATTTCGAAATTCGAATTTTGAATTTGAAATTTGAAATTTGAAATTTGAATTTCGAAATTTGAATTTGGATTTGAATTTGGATTTGAATTTGAAATTTGAAATTTTGAATTTGAATGTTTGAACGTTTGAATTCAAGTGTTTGAATTCGAATTTGAATTAGTTTTGAAAAGTTGTTTCATAACAAAAGGATAAGACAGGATCTTATTGGAGCATATTCCTTGGATCAAGAAGCATCTTTGGAGCACTTCCTTGACTGTTTGGTGCGCAAGTTTAAGTGATAAGGATGACATCTTATCACTTAAAACAAAGCTCCATTCAGATTTGGTGGTTGAGGGAATCAGTGGGTGAGTTGATTCAAATTTTGAATGCAACTACTCAATATATTTGGACCCCTTCTAGGGCTGAATTATGCGCATGAAAAGTATATACTATATGATAGTTTATGAATTTAAGTTTAAATTATTTTGAACTTAATTTCATGTGGATAAGATTGGAGGTTGTTGGCAAAATTGGTTTTGCAACAGCTCCACCTTATCCTCCCTAATCCATGCGCAAATTTCTAAAAGGTTTGAAATTTTGTTTTCATTTTGAATGATTTAAATCCCTCCTCCTCTCCAAGTGTGCATATAACACTTGTTCCACACCTTAGGGTTTTGAGAAAACCTAGCCAACTCTCCTCCATCTATGCACCATTCTGTAGGGTAGTTCACTACACCTTTCCAAACAGAATACCCAGCCTCCACCTTCACCACTTGTGCGCATAGCAAGCCTCATTGTGGTGTTCATCTGGTGGCTTTCAAGAAAGGGTTCTTGCATCATTGACGAACGGTGGTGTGGATCACCATTAGAGGGTTTGAACCCTTCAAGCCTGACATTTGATCTCCCTGACTGATCAGGCCAAAAACAAGGTAACATCATGCTGTCTTAAAGCATGAACCTATGTGTGCATGTATGTTCCGCAGTAAAATTTTGTTTTACACCTTACATGCATCGGCCTTCAAAGGCCAGTTTACTTTCACCAGGGTGGATAGTAAACTGGCCCTTATGAGCCTCTGTCATAACCTCCTCAGTCAATGGCCCTCGAGGGATTACAACACTCTTCTGGAACAACAGTAACCCATCCTCATTCCAAGACACATCGTCTTAGTTCTTCACATAGTCAAGGCACTCTCTTTGCACCTGCGCCTCTTTGATCTTTTCCATTAACTCATTAATCACCTCTGCTGTTTCCATCTCGAGAAGTGCGCCCCACATAAGGAGTTCACTCTCAGGTCTCAGAACTTCTCTATCACATCATAATCGCTCATCATCAAACTGGATAAGCTCACGGATTTTCGGCTCAAAGCATCAGCTACCACATTGGCCTTGCCAGGATGGTACCTCAACTCAAAGTCGTAATCCTTCAGGAACTCCATCCACCTCCTCTGTCTCATGTTCAGCTCCTTCTGATCAAATAGATACTTTAATCTCTTATGCTCACTGAACACAGCAAACTTCATGCCATACAAGTAATGCCTCCAAATCTTGAAAGCAAAAACAATAGCTGCCAACTCCAAGTCGTGAGTCGGGTAGTTCTCCTCATGAGGCCTCAAATGCCTCGAAGCATAAGCAACAACTTTCCCTTTCTGCATTAACACGCAGCCTAGCCCCTTCCCAGAGGCATCACAATAAAGCTCAAACTGCTCCCCAGGATCAGGAAGGACCAACACATGTGCAGTAGTCAGTCTCTCCTTCAACTCCTGGAAGCACTCCTCACATTCATGTGTCCACACAAATGGAGTCTCCTTTCGGGTAAGGCGAGTCATCGGTAACACCATCTTGGAGAATCCCTCAACGAACCTCCTGTAGTACCCTTCCAAACCTAAGAAGCTCCTCACTTCTGTAACTGTCTTGGGCCTCTCCCAATCTATCACGTCCTCAATCTTGTTGGGATCAATAGCAACTCCATCGGCAGAAATCACATGGCCCAGAAATTTTACTGACTTGAGCCAAAACACACATTTCGAAGGCTTTGCGTAAAGTTTTTTCTCTTTCACAACTTGCAACACAATCTTCAAGTGTTCAGCATGCTTCTCCTCAGTCTTGGAGTAAATCAAGATGTCATCAATGAAGACGATCACAAATTAATCCAGGTACGGCTGGAAAATCCTATTCATGTAGTCCATGAACACTGCGGGTGCATTGGAGAGTCCAAACGGGATCACCAAATATTCATAGTGGTCGTATCTCGAACGAAATGCAGTCTTAGGGACATCCTCCGGCTTTACCTGAATCTGATGGTATCTGGACCGGAGATCAATCTTCGAATACACGCAAGCACCCCTGAGCTGATCCAGCAAATCATCAATGTGTGGAAGGGGATACTTGTTCTTGATTGTCACCTTATTCAACTGCCTGTAGTCGGTGCACAATCGCATAGTCCCATTTTTCATCTTTACAAATATGACCAGGGCTCCCCAAGGAGACACACTCGGCCGAATAAAGTCTTTCACCGAAAGATCCTCAATATGCTTCTTCAGCTCAGCCAACTCCGGTGGCGACATCCGATATGGAGCTAATGAAATAGGCCCCACACCAGGGAATAAGTCAATGGAGAACTCTATCTCCCTCTGCGATGGAAACTCAGGAATCTCCTTGGGAAACACCTCGAGGAATTCCCTCACCACAGGAATGCCAGTGAGATCCTCCTGTGTCCCACTCACCAAACCTCCCAACATGACATAGCCAAATGCCCATGCTCTCAAGGCCCTCCTAGCCTGCAGGACCGAGATGAAAGGCGAAGAAACTGGCTACGGATCCACTAGGAGACATCACCTTTCTCTTGGCACAACAATCAATCAATGCACAATTTCTGGACAGCCAATCCATGCCCAGAATAATTTCCAAGTTGGCCATCGGCAATCCTATCAGATCTACCGAGAAATCACGGCCATCCCACTGAAACGCCACATCGCGATGAACAATGGAGGTCAAACATTTTTCTTCGGTGGCGGTGGTCACCCGCATCGGTGGAGAAAGCATAGCAATGGGCAACTCTAGCCCCACAGCAATCGGGGTAGCGACAAAAGAATGAGTAGCCCCGGAGTCAAACAAGACATCAATAGCAGAACCACCAATGGTGACGGTACCTCTAATAAGGTTCGGAGCTCTGCTCGACTACTGGCGGTCCAGTGTAAACACACGACCAGTGGTAGGTGGCACTGCAGGTGCAACTGTCGGTGGAAGGGGGACCATCTGAAGCCGAATTGCCTGGACTGCAGCAGCTCTCCCCGTAGAAGAAAGGCAATCTCTGGAATAGTGGCCCTCCTTGCCACAATGGAAACAGATAAGCTGACCCATAGCACACGGCCCAAAATGAGTCTTCCTGCATCCCGAGCATCTGGGAGCAGGAAGTCTAGCTGTACTCCCCGGAGCCGTAGTCCTCTTGAACTGATTTGGCGCTTGATTAGCCGCCAACTGCTTTCCTTTATCTTTGTTCCCAAACTTCTTGTCTCTCCAGGAAATGGAACCACCTGTACCCTGTGGCATATCAACCTTGGCCTTCTTGGCCTTACTTGCGCTGCAATAATCCTCAATGTCACGACACTGCTGCACCAGAGCCCCAAAGTCTCTCGAAGCAGAACCAGCGAGGTGACCAGCAATGTCATCACTAAGTCCCCTACGGAACTTCGCTGCCAAGAAAATAGGAGTAGGTCTCTCCATCCTGAAATGAGCGAACTTAACCAGATCATTGAACTTAGCCAGGTACTCGTCAACAGACAACGAGCCCTGAACCAACCTGTCGAACTCTCCCTGCTTCCTCTCCTGTGCATCGTAGGGAAAGTACCGACCCAGAAAACAGTCCTCGAAGAATGGCTACATCATCACATGACCCTGCATCTCGAACACATGTGAGGTGTTCGTCCGCCACTCATGGGCATCATATAAGTAACAAACATCAGCTTTTGTGGATTTGTACACTGCATGACCCGGAAAATCCTGTCCAGCGCCTGAAGCCATCTCGCAGCAGCAATAGGGTCATAGGACCCATCAAAAATAGGTGGCTTATGCTTACGGAAAGCATTCAACCGGCGGTCGATCGCATCACGATCCTCGACAAATACAGGGATAGCCTGCATCGCCCCTGTAAGGTGACTGCCCTTACCCATCTGACTCTGGGTGTCGTCCTAATGACTAGGTGGAGGCGGTGGTGGTGGCGGTGGAGGTGGTGGAGGACACTAGCCAGCAGCAGCAGGACCAGCCCTCAGCTCCTCTAACATGACCCTCATCATAGTCATTTTTGCCAGACGGTTGGCCTCCAGGTCATCCTCAGTGGCCTTCCTATTCGCCTCTCTGACAGCGTCCAGCATGGCCTGGTTTGCCAATCGCATGGCCTCCTGGTCGGCTAGTCGAGCCGCCTGCATCTATGCCAATGCAGCCAGGACAAGATCCGGTTGATTCCCTTTCGTACCCTGGTCCTCCTTGGCTATACCATGACTCTGCACAAGTTACACAAAGAATGAGTTGATCAGGCCCACGCAATATGGTCACATATGCATTATCATAATACACACCAATCAGAGAGAACACAAGATAGACACACAGCAAAGCATCCTAAGTTATTGCAATACATACATGCTTTTCCCTAGAAAGTGCTCTGATACCATATAATCTAACACCCCATGTTAACCCGGTTTGTTAACATACTATCGTATTAAGCCCTGCTCAATTAAAATGCGGAATAACTTTTTCTTTAATTCAATTACGACGTCATTAATACTTAGCCAAGTTGATTACTTAATCATCCTAATAAAAATAGCGCATGTATTTAAATTGCAAGACAACTAACTAAAATACCTCATTACATAAATAAAGTGAGTATCTAAGTCACGGGACTACAACACATAGCCCGGATAATAATCCTGATACATTATTACAACTTTAAATAAAACAATACATAACCAAGTCTATGTGGCATGGACAAACCCCATGCTCACCAAATAAGGCAACAATGCCCAACCGCAGTCTCAACAACACAATAATATAATAACTGAAACTAAAGGCATGAAAATAGTAAACAACATCCAGCATCAGCTCATAATAGCATATCATCATAGCAGCATAAAACATGCATCAACTATGCTCTGGCCTCCTGCCACTAGGAGTCTCAATACCTAGGTTCCTTGAACCTGAAATAAGCGTCCCCAAACATGGGGTGAGATCTCTAAACAAGAAATCTCAGTAAGACAAGGGGTCCTCAAGGATCTTCCACCCCAAGCTCACTTACATGTGCAATATAAGTTCCAAAAACAGTAATTTCAATATAAGTTCCAAAACTATGCAGTGCAACAGATATTCATGCCATGTGTGTTATCACTATTCTACTGGCCAGAGAAATGCAGGAATACGTCTATTACCCACATAGTAGTACAAGGAACAAAGCTTGCACCTCACCCACAACCTCACCATCTTGTATGTACCACATACTCAGGCTTACCGTATAGGTGGACACCACATGCATATCATAAAGGCACATTGCATATAATAGCTCAACAGCATTTCCAAGTATAAAAGCATCTAAACACAACATGCATATAAACCATTCCCCCATGGGATATGGTAGAACCAATCAATGGCTAAACCGAGGACATGAAAGTTTACCTTGCAAGCTAACTATCCAAGCCAAGAGTCCGTACAAGCTCAAGACCCACAAACAGAACAATCACAATTTGTTTATATGAGGAATATCATCAATAACCACACTTTAAAGGTTCATTTCATTATGACATCATTTCCTTTTCGTTTACATCTTTTTAGCTCATTAAGGTCAAGTATTTAGTCCCTCAGATTAAAGGTATCACTGTTTTCTAACAGTAACACCAACTCCCTAGGCCATCATGACCAAAAGGGGACTTTCCCATGCTTTAAAACTGGTTTCTCGTCATTTTCACATGTGGTAATTGATTATCAACACATGGTAATCGATTATTGAACTAGGTAACCGATTACCAAAAATGGGGTAATCGATTATTGAACTAGGTAACCGATTACCAAGCACATGGTAATCGATTACCACGCGGGTAGAACAGTTTTTTGTAGAATTTTCCTGCATAAACCGAAGGGAAAATGGCTCCCAATGATCCAAGGTTCGATTTTGACCCAAAACAGATGCTCATTAACCTTTAGTCTCATATTAACAACCCTAAGCTTGAATGATTAAAGTTAACTCATTTCATAACATAAAAAAGCCATTTTCATGAAAATTCAAAAGGGAAGTTCAAGGTATACCAATAGGGTCCAAACTCAGCAACAAAGAAGGCTATTGGAGCTCACCAATAATGCTCAAAAATTCTGACTTTGCAAGAGCACGAAAATACACTACAAGGTTGGACCTTTCACACCAAAGGTAGCTTCTTGAAGCTTCAACACCCCAAGACCATGGCTCACAACCCCCAAACTCACAAACTCAGAGCTCTCACTGACTTCAAACAGTGGAAAAAGACCCAGAAATGCACCCTCACACCCTCACAATGATAGCTCTCATGTGTATACAAGCTCAAGGATGAAGAAATCAAGTGAAATGAGGAAGAACAAGGCCACAAGGCTCTCCAAGAGGAAGAAGGCAGCAATGGAACAGTGTATGCAGACCCTCAGCCGCCCAAAGTCACGTAGGAATTTGGAGTCTAGGGTTTTGTGCCCATAATAAGTGTATTTATAGCCACTTGGGCATTTAACGCGCAGTATTAGCATTAATAGCAACGTAAGACATTTTAATCCCAAACTTTAGAATCTTAACCTACTCATTTTTCTAAGATTTTCATATTTTTATTTTATTTTTCGAAGCATCTTTCCGGCACGCGCTTTCCCATAGCCAGTATCAGTTCTTGCATCAGTTCTCATTATTTTGACTTGAAACTTGTTTTACAAGTCCTACATATTATTCTAGTAATTATCATGCACTCATTATAATTTTCTGGGATACTTCACCGGTACGCAATTATATCGTGTAGCAGAGCCGGTATCTGCGCTTTTCGCCCGAAAAGTGACTTTTAGCATTATTACTTTCTTACTATAATTATTAGAGCCTCATAATAATTATTAGCGTCAATTATGGAATTATTTCCTAATTATCGCATTTAATTAATTAATCTTCGTAATTAACGGTGCGGGTTTTTCACATTTTTATTAGCCACATTTTTTAAGCAATTTAGCCACCTTTACAAACGTGGCTAAACACCGGTTTTTTGTAGTGTCGGTCCTCCCCAATACTATTTTTGGGAGAGGTTTAAAACTTTAATTTTGAGACCCGTCCCGAATCAGATTAGTCGCGAAGCGATGAACCAATTAGAATATTTTTAAATATATATATAAGCGGTGTGGTAAAAAAAAATCTAAGCTTTAATTATATCTCTTCATGATTCCCAACTTGTATCTTAAATTTGAGACTTTCTTCAAACTCTTTGACATCATCAAAACTTAACCTTTGTTCAGCACTTGTTGTTAATGATGTTCATAGTATGTCTTCAAATTCTAGTGAATATTATTATTGAAGACAGTTGGTGATATTAAATCACTAGAACCTTGAACCCATGTATAGAACAGAAGGGGTAGATGATCAGAATTATCACTGTGTAATTATAAATATTAAAAATAGACTTACTTGGAATCTGATGAAAAAAAAAGAGAAGACTAATAGATCAGACAGAATAATATGTTAGAAGTAAAAGAATTAAATTCGAGCCCATAGAACGTGTCTCCTTAAGATAATTTGCCCACTCACTGATGTCCAAAGTTGATGGACACTTGTCTCCCAAGATAGAACGGATTTCGTCTGAAGAATGGTGGCACTACCAATCAACAGCCCCAACGAACACAACAATATGCCAGAGGAAGTCACACTGGAGGATGAACAACAGCATGCAAAATCGGAAGGAGAAAAATTACGGCAAAGTTTCAGTGCAAAAAATTGGATAAATTCTTGAAGGTGTCAGTGTCTATTTATAGTTGGTCAACCGTTGACCGGTTCACGAAAAGGAAGAACCGGTTCGGTTCAAAGTTGCTCAAAAAACCAGCGGGTAGAAACGTTTGGGTTTGAAATTTTGGAGGGAAGCAACGAATACATTTTTTTGGACAAAATATTAAAAAAATATTTAATAAAAAATTATATTTATTACACACAACCGAACCGAACCGAGCCGGTGGCGCGTGTGTGGTGGACCAAAGCCCACATAGCTCCTCCCCCATTGTACATTAATTCTCTCATTAATTCCAACAAATATCACTTTGTGTTAGTATTTTAAACCTAATTATTAAATTATTTTATCATTCATGAAAGTATTATATTTTAATCATTAAAAGTATATATCAATTTTTTAATCAGAGAAATATATAAATTTTTATTTATATGAAATTTATTAGTATAATAATTTTATTCTATTTTATTTTAAAATAAAATAAAATTGATAATATCCCCTTGAGCTGGCTGTGGAAAACACTGTTTTCCTCGCCCGTATGTATACAATTATATGTCCGTCTCCATGATTACACGACAAAAATAGAAAATAAAAGAAAAGAGCGTGACTTAAAATTATTTTTAGCTTCCAACATCTTTCATATATATGTCGTAACTAATCCAAACACAGGAGCTTTATCATTCAAGCAATAAAGAAATTTCAACTCTCAGGATTATCACATTTTGCCAAAAATCTTTCACCTCTTTTTTTTTTTCCTCGTTTTTTAATTTGTTTTTACAATCGATCTTTTTTCAAGGACAGTTTGCTTTCATTTATCAATAATATTATAAAAAAAACCACACAAATATACATGACAAAAAATGGTTGAAAAACAAAACAAAACCACCGAAATTTCGAGAGACTATTTAGTTCATGAAATTCATCAACTAATTTATTAATTCATTTTACATGAAGCAACTTCTATCATACGAAATGTATATAAATAGCTATAAGCAGCATATAAAGTCATAGGCACCCATCTTCAACTCTTACTTGGTGGTGAGTGGGGTGGAACAACGAATTCTGCAAAACATTCCCAAATATTCATTTGTCGTCAATAACGCAATTCGTTATATTCCTTCTACGTGTCAAGTAAACACTAAAGAATTAATATTTTAGAAACCACTTATAAATTGTACTTAATATTAATGTATAAATTTATTATTAAAATTGTGCGTTTTTCTTACTTCCACACTTTGTGCCAACAGCAAGAGGTCTGCCACAGAAGTTCAAGCAGTGCAACACTTTATTCCAGTCAAGCATATCTTCTATGGTATAACCAGGTGGGTAAACTGTTCATCATTCCACAAAATTCAAATGATAATTAGTACCTCTGCACCCAAAATAATTGATTAATGATGCGCAGAACACACTTTTTTTTTTTTAAAGCCGAATCTTAATTACTTGCGAGTAGTAAAACATCTCACCAATTTATTTGCCAGGGGTAAAATTTTGAACCTAATTTTTTTTTATATATATCATCGTAATTACTTGACTAATTCGATTTGAGTTGGGTAGAATTACATCGATGACAAGTTTTAACAATGTTGCCGTACTAAGGACTTGAACTCAACTAATCCCTTTGAATAAATTATTATGTATCAAAAAACAAAAATTACGAACTTTTTTTTTTCATATAAATATTACTGTTTCATTTGTCAGGTACAAATGTAGTTTTTCTTTAATGAAGATACATTTTTTGCCGTTACCTTTTCCATTAATTTATTTTCTTTCTAACAGTCACATTATTTTGCAAACTCCATGATTGTTTTTAGATATATATTTTGTTATATTATATCCGGAGCTTTAACATTTATTTGTCTGCACTTTCAAAACTGACAAAATAAGTAAAGTGAACAGTGTTTATCTTTTTGAAATGATACAACTTATATTTTTTCACTCTCACGAAGAGATGAGACCCACACCTTTATTTTTTTTTAGTGAACTCTCTCTTCCTTTATCTATCTATTTCTCTCTCTTAAAATGAGACAACTTTATATCTTTAAAATGACACACACATTATCCATAATTACGGAAAAAGTAACAATTTGAAATTCTTGTATGTCTACATCAAATAAGTTATCACTTTAACCAAAACAAAAGTTGCCTATTACTAATGGCAAATCATATATGGGTAATACTTCTCTTATCTTGCATAAGAGAAGTATTATCTCATGCCTAAACAATAGATTAGGAGAGAAAAAAAAATTGAAAGTGAGAGAAAAAAATTTTATGGGACCCATTTGAAAAAATGTGAGTGTAGGAGATAATAAATTTTTTATGTAACATAAGAAAAGTAATTCCCATCATATATATCAATGTGGTTGAAGTGTTAATAATTATGAAAAGATATAGCAACCAGATTGCAATGGCACACCAAGAAAACACTTGAAGAAATAAAGATCAAAGAATGAGAAAATGAAAGAGTGTTGAGGAAGCAGCAGTGTGTACCTAATTTCCGATTGAGGTTGTTGCAGCAGCATGGTATGTTAGCATCTTTGATGACTTTGCAGCATCGATCATTAGGGTTTAGCAATGTTGAAGGCTCACCCTTGTGCATGTAATACATGCACTCTATTTCAAGGCCACGCAGGTCCACATCACAATTCTCTGCAGCCACAATTGGTATCATCTTCTGGTCATGGCAGAGAGAAAACATACATATTGCAAGGATTGCCAACAAACAAATGGATTTGAGATCAGAACCCACGATTTCTCTTCTTGTTTTGCACTCTTTTGCTCTGTTTGATTTGATATGTGGGTTTGGGATGCTAAAAGGTTTGTTTATGTAAAGGTTTAGGAGGAGAGCTTTTATGTGTGATAAACGTGTATCTAATTAATATATAATTAATATTAGTCAACGGACATCTACGTGTATCTAATATGTAATTAATATTAGCAAACTGACATCTAGGTACATATATCTTATTTATTTTACCATTAATTTGTAAGAGGCATTTTGTAACGTCCTCCCTTGTATGCATCCAAGAGAGTCGTTTGTTAAGCAGAATTAGAGTTTTTGACACACTTTAGCTACTGAAAAATCTAACTACTGTGTTTCTAATCAAGACTTATAGTTGAAATCGGATTTCTTCAAAAAATCGGAGTATGTTTTCAAAATTGTCTTAAGTTGCTGAAAATATTATTTCCTCGGCAAACCGTGCGGTCTTTAGAAATTCGTATAAAATCAGTTCTGACGATTTAAAAAAATATTCCTTATGATCTAGAAAGAGCACGTCTGGGGCTTCGCGTGCATATAAAATAATAGTAAATCGGAGTTCGTTTGCCCCTTGAAACATAACCCGCAAGGTGCTTGTAACACTGTTTAAAAATCAGCACTTAATAAAACGTTCAAAAACCCATTTCGCAAAACGTTTCCAGATTTTTCCCAAAACAGCCGTTGTTCATGAAAGGCTTAAACAGAATTTAAGATAATAGTGTCTACAGTCATCCAAGTGCTCGAAATATAAAACAATACAGCCATCCAGCAATTAAACGGAAACAACAAAAGTCCAATCAGCAGTAAGTAACAGCATGCATCCATATAATCACGCCTTCAAATGCTCAATTCGTCCTCCTGCCATTTTATAAAAATAGCAGCCCCAAAGGGGTGAGAATAATCCCAGTAGTGTGGCAACAAAACCAATAATGCAACAGTATTAAACTAGGCACAAAATCATAAACAGTCACTTCAACATATCCTTTTTTCCTTTTCCTTTTCCTTTTCATCATATAATAGTGCGTATATAACGCCTTCCTTTTGCGCTCATAGCACCGTCGTGCGCGCAATACACAGTGGATATCCCATAATTTGGCACCCTCAAAGGTAGATTCCAACTATGGCCTATGCGGACGGATGCCAAGTGTCCCATACCCTGGTACCGGAGGGATGCCTATATGATGCGTGCTCAAACACATGGTCCTGTATATAACTATTCTAAATTTCAAGGCTACATGAATTTGGTACATGCATGCCATGCTATGCTGTCAGACACAAAGCAGAAAAATAGATGCGGTAAGATGTAAGATGCATGCTTATATCATCCTTTTCATATACGTTGTGCTGCCACATAACAACTTTACCTCATAATCATATTGCCTTCAAGGCATTTTCATGGCAGAATACTTTCATCATACAGAACATAATAATTTTACGGAGTATGGAGCATCATGTTACAACTTCATACACTAGCCAATAGTCACATTAGGTAATACCGCCTAACACATACCTCGTGCGTCACAATTAATTTTACCAAGCAACAGCAAGCTAATTCCAAGGTCTCAACAATGTTTCGCACCTAATTTACAAGCATAACAAATCAGAAAATGTTCCACACTTTTCCTTAGAAATTAACAACAAAACTCCAAGCCTAATTGTACATATACCCTTCGGCCAACAAGGTTAATCTTCTAAAAATATCCTGACTTCACTTTAGTCTTCATTAACGTTAAACAGTGAGCAAAAATACAACAACATTTTCCTCACTAAAACAATGAGCAGAAAATCATTTTGCAGCAACATTTTTTCAGCAAAACAGTGAGAAGAATACAACAGCATTTTTCTTAATAAAATAATGAGCAGAAAATCCTTTTACAGCAACATTTTTTAGTAAAACAGTAAGCAGAATACAACAGTGTTTTTCTTCATAAAATAGTGAGCAGAAAATCCTTTTACAACAACGTTTTTCAGCAAAACAGTGAGCAGAAAATAACAACATTTTTCCTAATAAAACAGTGAGCAGAAAATCTTTTGACAGCAATGTTTTTCAGCAGAATACAACAACATTTTTCTTAATAAATTAGTGAGCAGAAAATCTTTTTATAGCAACATTTTTCAGTAGAATACAACAGCATTTTTCTTAATAAAATAGTTTCTTATACTTAGAAGGTGGATTTCACATGGTATCGTTATAAAGCTAAGGAAATGATACAAAGATTACTAACATCTCTTGCTAGGCTGAATGCATTTAGCGGTCAAGACTTCCATCAAAAGGAATAAGATGATTACTTAACGTTTTATTGGACTCTCAAGCAAAACGGCTGAACCAAGGAACAAGGAGAGGCTTAAAACTTACGATTTCTTGGCTGTTAAAATGGACAAGGGTTCGACTCCTTTCTTCCAACGTTCCACGAACTCTAGCCCAACACATGCGATGGAGAGAAAGGATAAACCAACTCAGATTTTTATTTAAACAAAGGAACAGTTCATGGTGGCCAAACCAAGGGTAGGAAAGAACAAGGAGAAAGAGGAATACTCACCTACTTAATATGGTTTTCAGCAACCAAAGAAGAAGAAGGTAAACGCTTACTGATCTCACTGCATGTCCATGGAGCTCTCGGTTTTAGGATGCAAGGAGGAGTTCATAATGAGGATCTCACTGCAAGCAGGACCTTCTTGGAGCTACTACTCACGGCCTAGCAAGGACATAAGGAAGAAAGGTTGCAAATTTTCTAACTTGTCTCCACCCAACATCAGCCCATAAAAATAGAAGGAAATGAAGGATGTAAAGCACTAGTAAGGTCACTCTCTTTCAGCACATAGAAGGGCAGATGGTGTGCAGAATTTTTGCCCAAACAAGTAACATGCAGGCTTCCCTTTTTGGTGCTCATTGGTTGCATGGTTTAATTCAGAAAATGTAAGGAAGGTGCAGCAAGTTATCAGCCTTCTTTTTGACCACTTATGCGCATGTGAAGGGGAAATGATGCTGACATCTTTTGAGAAGAAGACAAACAAGTCTTCAGCTTTATCACTAGGCCCTAAGCGCACAAGACCATGCTGAATAGGAAGGATGAAGTTGACATGTGGAGATTTTCATCCAATCAAGGGTTGCCTTCTAAGGATCCTTAGTAAGTGATGTTGCTAACAAGATTTTGGGCTGCATCAAAAGCTCTCCTCATGGCCCTAAGCTTCAGCCCAATAATATTTAGGGATCAAAATAATTAAGCCCAATGGAGGACCACATAATTACTAGTCCAAGAAATCATAGGTTCCTAAGTTTTCATTAGTATCTTTAATTTTTTTCTCTAGGTTGATATAATTTATCCTTTCATAATTTTTACTAATGTTTTACATGCCTAAATTAAATCTTCTCTTATCATGACAAATCAATTAATTAATAAATATATATCTAATATATATATATATATATATATATATATATATATACGAATATATCCACACAAGCCTTCTATGCCTTAGGATATTTTATGCATCTTCCCTATTTACGTGGGATGTTACATATAGCATATCCATCCGCTGCATACCTGATTGAGAGAGATTCAGTATTATCATGGGGGGGGGAGAGAGAAACATAGATTTACCTAAATAAAAAAATAAAAGGGCACACATGCACTCATAGAAAAGAACACAACATGACATACTTGCCAACACCATGGAGTTGAGTTACATGTGTCTATCTTTCGTCCAAGTATTCCTCAGAGAACCGTCGTAACATAGGCGCCCTTCTATTTTGAAGACCTAGACGCTTTATTATCTCTGAAATTTCCTCATTTGACACTCGTGTACAAGATTTTGCATCTGGACATAACTCGAACAGTTTTGGTAAAACCTCTTTTACCTGCATTTTGCAAAATAATATATTTTAAATCACTACATGCATCCATATAATTTAAACTTTTACACACCAACATACGATAATTAAATGAAAACCTCATATGCACAATAGGATGTTTTAACAAAAGCACAAGTTACACTCCTGCAAATGACCACTAGTTCTAATGGCACCATCTTCACCTTAGAGAACAAGGTGGCATAGGAGATCCTGGGAATTAAATTGACTAGGTGTCCTGATTCCTAATTTACCATATTCTCAAACCATGCACCCATCTAATTGACACTACTCGGAGAATATCACAAATGAATTGACACACTTAAATATCAAATAACCAACTCAAAAAAAACCTAATGAAGATTTTTTTTATACTAAGACCTTATCAACTTGGTAAATATCATAAAGCATGAAACTTGGTAAATATCATAACACGAATAGAAGGTACATCCATGTCATAATCACCACATCCCCAACATAGTAAAAATATGCAGTGAAGAAATCTAATTTTCAACAAAGATTTCTATGCATCAGACAAAAAATATTTGTGAAAAGACAGAATTTGCACCATTAACTTTTTCCTTTTTTTCTTCTCCACTCTCTCTCTCTCTCTCTCTCTCTGAAAATAAAATAAAAAAATTATGTATTTATTTATTTTATTTTATTTTTCTTTTAATAAATATAAGTTTTTTTTTTCCCATTTAATATTTATTTTTCCTTAATTTTTTCTTGCTTTTAATGGATTCAATGGCTGCCAAACCCAACAAGGTTGGATTAAAGGTGATATTGTTTCAATCTTTACTTGACTATTTCACTCCTGCCAATCTATGTCGTACAATATACAGCCACAAGGCCATCCTATAAAATAATGTGTACATGCTTCCACAGATGATGTCAAACCAAGTATAGAAAACAAAGGAGTTTTTTTTATACGAAAATTTTTTTGTTAAGAGGAAAAGAGAAGAACAACTAGCAGGAGGATAAGAAAATATCCAACAAAGAAAAGACTTTAGACAACCAAAAAAAGCCAAGAAAAACAGAATAAAACAAAGTATTCAGCAAGGCTTCATAATCGTAATGGAAATCGTAGATAACAACACCCTTGAAGTATCCACGGGCAGAATATTACAACGAAACCCAAAAATATAAATCTTATCACATATCAAAATTATCAGCAAGGAAATTAAGTAACACCATTAAGATTCAAGTTTTCTTCTCCAACACACACCAGATGATTGCATAAAATGTGCACTGCCATAAAATCTTAGTCCTTGTTTAACCAAAATCTTTACATCAAATCCTGAAAAGGTTGCAGCAGAGTAGCCAGCTTACTTTGCATTAATAAGTGGTCCTCTGTCTCTCTTAGAATATATCGTGTATAATGCCATCACTGTTACAGTCAGCTGAGTCTGTTATCGTTAGTCTGTTAATGACGGTTGTAGAAGTTAATTATTAAACAGTTAGTTATGAGTTAGTTCTGTTAGTTTAGTCTAAAAATTTGTTTAAATTCTGGTAGTTCTGAATAGGGGATGGATTCTGCGATTCTCTCAAAGCTCATTCTCTCCCTTTTTACTTTCAGTCAATTTATGTCCTTTTCTATTACCGTAACAAAGCCCTAATTTCAGCAAAGACGTGACAGTTGAGATCTGAAATTTGGAACATCTAAAAAAGAGGAAGAACGTTCTCAGAGTATCAACTCAGAATAAAGGTTATTGCGGATTCTCTCATGCAATCTGTCCATAGGTGATCCAATCTCATCTAGAGACCATATTAATATTATTGGGGAAGAGTTTTCAAAAGAATATAATGCATACATTACATCCATGATCATCAGAATGGATCCATACAAAGCTCAGTTTCTTGCACAGGAAGCAAGAATGGAGAAGAATAGAAAGTGTACTTTGTCCGATGCAATGTCCGGGAACATATATCATGCACCTGCAAATAATAGATTCTCTCAAAGCTCTTTGTCTCACTTTCACTTTCTATCAAATTCTCCTGTTTTCTATTAGCCTCTGCGCTCCACTAGAACATGACATACAAATCCGGAAAAAGAGTGAAAAATGGTGTATGAATCCGAAGAAAGTCGTTTGTGTCAACCCTGTTATGTATGGATGTCTAAACAAAATACTTGACCTTATAGAGAGCTTAGGATTTCAAATGAGTTTTTCAAGGAGGAAACTTCGAAAGTTAGAAGTATGAGTAAGAAATTGAAAAAAAAGACTTGCAAGAGAAAACAACAGAAGAATCCCATGTCTAAATTACATAGTCTGGTTGAGAGAGAAGAATACTCAAGTAAATCCGCAAGAGCTATACTCTCAATAATTGAAATCTCTAAGGAAATGAAATTCAATATGACGAATGATTTTAAACAGAATAAGAGTATTGTGCAATACTAAGAGTAGATAGCGCAAAAAAGCGAAGCAAAATCCTCTATAAAGTTTAAAAGGAACACTCCCCACCCAAATGTCCTTCCAATAATAATGAAAACTATATATAGTCAACAATCAAGCAAAAGGTCCTCATTTTGTGAAAAGAGTGGTATTTATATTCCGCAATGCTCTACAAATAATTCCCAAATATATTTTAATCTCTCCCTGAACATATCAAGAACTTGACACCTGAATGATAACCGCTGGGCTCTTGTTTCAAAGATGACAATAGAGCATTTCTTTGGTAACCCACATAATAAACAGTTTAGAAACCCAAAAAATAGATCTATAGCCTCATGTTACAGAGCCTTTTAAAGCATACCAACAGATGAAGGGCACTGCTCATGTATAACAGCTACAAATATTAGAGTGAGAAACATGCTTGGTCCTCCAAACAGTACTCATTCAAATAGAAAGATACAATAGCATGGTATATAAATGTCAAGGCCAATAGCAAAACATTGTCCCAGAATAGGAGCTAAATTGGGAAATACATTATGCAAAGAATCAAATATCCAGATGCTATTAAATCAGTAGGCGAATACATGAATATACCTGAAAACCAGTGGTTTGGTTGAGAAGCATGCATATAACCAACACCCTCCAAGGGTCATGAACGTGATCCTCTTGAAGGAGCACAATATTAGACCGCGGAGGCTTCCATGTATTATCAGGAGTTTTTCTTTCATATGCCTCATCCAGCTTCTCAGAAGCCGAAAGGGTTCTTTTAACTGTAATCGGTTTTTCACGGCCACTAGATTTATTTTCCAGTGTGCTTTCTTCTATTTTAGGCCCCTTCTGGAAGTATGGAGAGACCTTTCGAGAAGAAGAAACATGGTTTACACCAGCTGAATCTTCTACTTTAAAATTTTTCGATTTCCTCATGGCTATTTCAACCCGTTCACCTCCTTTTGAGCACCGGAAATAAGGGGAAACTATTCGAACTTCAGTCAGCCTCTTCCTCTTTTTTTCAGCATTTTTGTTTTTAGTCTTGGACTTCTTCTCGAAAATCAGAGTTTCTTCATTCAGATTAGAGTGTGGTAAAATAGCTGGATACTCCATTCTCCTAAAACGATAAGATAATAAACATTAAGCAGTTCAGAAGAAAATGTAGTTATTCAATGTCAACAAACTCACCATAGAATGAAAAACAAAAAAAAAAACAATATAATGAAACGGTTTCAGAGGGATAGGAGAAAGTAACTTACAGCGAAACGAGGGCTTTGAAAATAAGCTACGGCGGGAATAAAGGAAGGAACTGAAGGAACGGGTTAGGGCAACAAGTAAAAGAGAGAAACTGAAGGAAGAAAGGCAAAGACTCCACCGAAAAAGGTAAAATGATATATTGACTATTGAGTTGCTAGTACGACTGCGTATATGGACAATTACAAAACTTCTTTAATTTTCTGCTTTTAAATTCAATTCTTTCGTTTAATGTTTTGATTTATTTATCTGTTTTTGCTCTTTTCTTTTGTAAGGTTGGAAATCAAAGACGAGGATGGAAATGTCTGGCTTAATTTTCAATAATGCTTTTCAATTAAAAATACAATGTCACTAGTTCTATGTAGTGAGGAAGTAAATATTACAAATTCTGCACTATTTAGAGTTTTCCTTTGTGTTTATGTTCATTATATTGAAATCAAGCGAGATTTAAAAATAATTGCATTAATAACGTAATTTAAAAGACTTATCATTATTTTAGACTTTTGACTCTTACTACCTCTTTAGTATCGTATCAATCCAAAATCTACCATTGAAAAAGATAAAAAATTAATTGTCATTAATTTCAAATTATTAATCAAATTAATTTAACAACAACAAAGGAGATAGTAAGAGTAATAAACTTAAAATAGTGATAAATATAAGCGCCCCAAATTAAAAATAGATCTAAAATTCCATTAAAAGGTGGTGAATGGAGGTCTAGAACCTCAATTTTGAAAGACCATGACCATAAAATAGACCACGGTAGATCTCATGTGATGTTTTCGATATTACGATCATCATCCACGAATAATATTATATCAAGAATAAATTTGCTTTATAATTTTTTTAAGTCTTATTAATTAATCAGTATTTTGCAATAAATTATAATCATTGATTGACAAAATCAATAAATAAAATCTAAAATGACACAAAATTATATCTTTTTTTTGTGTGGAAAATTATCTTTTAAAAGGACAAACGTTTTACCCAAATAAAATATGGGAAAAATAAATCTTATGTCGTACGAGAATTCGAATCTCATGTCATTGATACATGAAGCGTGAGACTCACCTATTAAAAAAAAACAAAAAATAAAAATTTAAGTGACACACATTTTTATGATGAGTGTAGGAGGGGTTTGTTTTCTCATGCAACATGAGAAAAATAAACCCCATAAAATATATGGCAAATTAAGCTACTAGGATTGTCTAATACCGAAGAGCGTGGGTAATATGCATAAGATCATAAATTCGAACTATAATATATATATATATATATATATATATATATATATATATATATGTCAAATTAAGTTACAAGGATTATATTTTGTCTGTTGAGATATACAAATATGATGAGTCCCACATTTATTAATAATGAACTAAGAAATGTATATAAATAGATAAACCCATAAACCAAATGCCTCAAAGATAAACCCATAACCCAAAAAGGTTTTGTATAGAGATATGGTATCGGACTCACTTGGTGTAAGACTAGTAGTAGTGGTTCCCCATAATCCACTTAGTTCATCAGTACCGTCACAAATTTTCGCAGGACTCAAATTTTTGGGGATGACATGACATAACAAACAATGAACGTGCCGGATTTTCTATAGCTTACAATTAAAAAATTGTATTATTTTCACTAAGTTTCCAATTCTCATATTTTGTTTTTAGGGAAAAATTATACTTACAACTTTTTTTACGACCTCTTACAATCATATCTTATCACCGTAAATTTCGCTAATCAGGGTTATCATTTATTGCGAATTAATAATTAATTAATGAGTTTAATTTGTAAAAATTACTATTATTGATTGGCGAAAATCAACGGTAATAAAATATGGTTGTAAGATGTTGTAAAAAAAAAAATCGTAAATATAAACTTCCTCTTGTTTCTATTACTCTATTTTTTATTTTATTTTTTAAAAAAACACTTTCAAAATGCCATGGCCCATGGGTGATCATTTCCATTGTGGTGGAATAAATGTTGGATCAAAATAACAATACCATCTTCAATATTGATGATTAGAGATGTTATATGTAGTAGTAGGGTGTTAGCAGCAGTAAACGAGAGAAAAAGCATCCAGAAAAGGGAAATTTCTACGGAAACTATAAGGTGATGATGATGCTGAGAAGTTAAAGACCGGTTAACTTGTAGAAGATGTCATGTCATAGATTTCCGATACTCGGTAATATTACATAGATAATAGAGCAACATATATATAGCCACATCTTAGTTGAGTTTTTCTCCTTCTAGGCTTTACAATTGCCAACCACATACAATACCTTTTCCTTGAGTTTCTCTATTGTCTGCAGAAAAGATGAAACAAAATATCATTATAAGCAATGGCACCGTGCAGAACAAGTTTTTATTTTTATATGGTAGAGTTCCATGGTGCATACCAAGCAAGAATTCTTTGCCCATCTCCTGATGGAGCTGGCAGCGTTTCTGAGGTGAGAACAGTGCGGCGAATCGAAATCCAAACAATAGGTCGAGGTTTCAATGGCATCAGCAACCCATATATGGTTTGCATAGTCCTTTTCCTTTTTTATAAGATTACAGAAACCAACCTGCAAATAATGAATACACAGGTCACATCCAAGTTATGAAGAATGCAACTTTATACATGTTTCGCAAGCTAGACAACCTTTATTTATTTTCATATTATCCATCGATTCATGAATTACTTGACTAGTCCGATTCAAGCAAGGTAGGATTATATGGGCAGCAAAGCTCTCCCTACCAAGTTTTAAACACAATTATATTCCCAGGAACTCGAACTCGAGACCAATGGTTAAGCTGAAATAAACCTTAATCAGTTGACCAACATACTTGGTGGTGCAAACTGACAACCTAAGCACCTGACACTTTATTTGTAGAAATAATTGTTTCATTGAAACCTAATCTGAAATATCCAGCAGTATGTGCTAACCTGAAAACCTATATCCAAAACTATGATATCATAATTTTCTTTTGTAAGGTATGAATGATCAAGCTGTAAATACTGTTGACAAAAGATAATGATGACAGTGACAAGTTTACAGTCACTGGGAGGAAATAAATTATAATCCATAAAGGATATAAAAGTTTAAATTGCAGTACCAAAAAAGATAATACATTGCAATTACCGTAGATCCAGCAAGGTTATAATTGATTGGTGGAGATGAATCATAATCAATCGATGGGGAGCAAAAGCAGATGCCAAGCAAAGAGTTGATTAAACCACCCATGATGGATCCATCAGTCACAAAAACCCATTGCTTCCTTTGCTGGGCTGATGTATAAACCTCTCCCACGTACACAACATATGCAGCAATATCGAACTCACTGTATAAGAATGATGACAAGGGAATGTAAAATATTTTCTTGCTATTCATTTTTAACTGATAGCAAAGGGACTAGGGCGTCAAAATACTTGGAAAGAGAGATGCCACTCAAACTTGACAATGAAATCGATTTTCTACCAGTGAAAAATGGCCTACAAAGGACAACAATAAGCTGCATTTAGAATTTGACATAACAAGAACAAAGCCTAGTAAAAATTCCTTTTTCTTTCTTTCATACTATTTTGATTGTTAGATACCTACTTAAACTGTTCCTTTGCATTTATAGATAAAGGCAACCACTTGGTAGAAGATCCTCTAGTCTGCAAGCGAAGGATATCCAGATCAGAACCTGACGGTATGAGCCCTGCAATTGCATATGCTTCTCCCTCTACCAGCTCCTGACGCTGTCACATTTGCAACAATTGTGAGAAATTTACTGATGTCCATGAAAAAAATTTATTAAAAGGTAGGGGAAGAAAGGAAAGGAAATGTATGGTACTTAGCTAAGGATGCATGAGGAAACCGTTTGCATACAAAGCTACAACATCAGAATTACTGAAAAATTATGGACACAAAGAAATATGACTAATCTTTGCAATTGGCTCACAAGCCTCACCTGATTCTCTGTAGGGTTCCAGATTGTTACTATGCCTTCTTTAGGTTTGTCTTGTCGAGTTTTGCAAGTTAATCCAACTACCCTTAACCTCATAAATGGTGTGATTTCTCTATGTCTCAATCCAGCATCTGTCAAAGCTTTCTCAATTGATTTTTCCATTTCTGACTGTCTGCTTACCTGAAGATGGATTTGAAATCATAAATATCTTCGTGCATATAAACTTCTATTAAGATAGGAATATAATCTCACTCTCACATTTAATTTGGCCTTATAAGAAGCAAAAGATTTTAGCTGCTCGGGGCTCATATCTGCCATTAGGAATTCGGGTTCTTCAGCTGTCTCCAGCATTTTATAAATCTTAGCCCCTTCACTATCACTGTCATCATAAATATGTAAACCTGTATGGTCATTCTGATACTCCGAAATGATCCAATCCACAATAGCAGAGCGTCTGCAGCCATATGGGTTATCAGTCTCAGCACAAGAACAAAATTCTTATTATTGGGCCATAAAGTTAACAATTATATCTGCATGGTAAGAACCTGATCATTTTTTCTATCATTCCTATTTGCACACCAGTCACAGAATTATATAACAAATTTTATCTATTTCGTCTTATTCTTATGTACTCCATTATGCTGCTAAACAAATTTAAATTTATTGTGGCTACAGAAATTATATTTCTTAGAAAAGTCAAGACAGTTAAGTTAGGCCCAAAAGACTCCACTTAATTCCATCTATAGCCATCAAATTATATTATAATTCAGGTTTAACATTTATCAAGCAGTGTACATGAACAGTTAATACCAAAATTAATGAACTCCTTTTCTCCTATTTTCATCTATTTTGGTCATTGGTTCTTGCCCAGGGAGGGCAGAGCCTCTCTCTGAGAACTAATTTAAGCCACTCTGAGTTCTTGCCCGAAGGACCCCACATGATGCATGTTTTTATTCCATAAATCCAAGCAGCACTAGTTCCTATAAATAAGGCTCTACATTAATTAGGAATTACTTTCTTAAAATAAGACATTGTGTATTTATGGGGCAAGCATGTTACAACTCTTGAACTTTTCTAAGAGATACATGTTATATGAGATGCAAAGTAAAACCCTAAAAGAAAATAATAAGTTTCTTTTTCATCCCCTTACCCCTAAGATCTTGGGCCTACCACACCTTAGTTTTTCTGCAGAATATAATATTTTCTAAGAGGTATAATGGAACAGGAACAGGAAATTAATAAAATGACTTGACAATTTGCAACCTAGTTAAAACACACTCCGAGAGAACCAAAATGCAGCACAAAAGCTCATGATTAACAGGAAATATCCAGATCAGAAGGGAAAAAAAGAGAGGAGATAGATAGGGGAATATTAAGATACATTAATAGTAAAAGAAGTCACCTGTGATTGTACAGCTCCATCATTTTATTCTCCATCCTCTCTGATATGACAACAGACCGTCCACTGCTTAACCTAATGAGAAAAACAGTTAATAGCTTTCTTGAATATATTTCTTAATTTACTGAACATATTTCAAGTGAAACTGAAGCACATCCACGATTAAGAGCTACCTTTCCCTGTAAAGAATAGGATATATGCGGTTAATTCCAGCCAAAGTTTGAGGGACTGGACCCCCATTACTTTTTATGCATCTGAAAGCTAAAGGTGGACCAGCAGCCTTACCTGCAGATTAGCTTAAAGAAGATAAGCTCAAGGAACAAAATACTACATTTCTATAAAATTGAAAAGAGTGGCATTCACAAACTAAAAGATGCTTACCAAATCCTAACCGTTCAGCCCAATGAGCTCTATATGTTCCATTTATCTTCAGCAATAAACAAACTGTTGATGACACCTGAAATTAGAATAGAATATAAGGGAGCAATATGTCAATAAAATAGCAATATATATATATATATATACATATATATATAGGGTCAGGATATATATATATATACACACAAAGGGCTCAGATATATATATATATATATATATATATATATTACACCGGTGTAAGAATATTCTGCATATATATATATATATATATATATATATACACGATCAACTTACACCAATATAATTCTTAAACCTATTATTAGTCATTCATCCCACTTCCATTTAAAAGCTCTAATTTATTAGTCACATGAGCCATTAGATGCAAGTTGGATCAACTGCTAATAATGGGTATAAGACTTGTTCATCGCTATATGTTGATCCCCCTATATATATATATATATATATATATATATATATATATATATCCTAAGCCATAGAAAACCTCAAGTGGTGAAACTGGCCCATTCCAGCCAAATAATTCTGCTCCACAGATCTGCATAAGGCACATGTAAGCAGAGTTCAATGTTATGGGTTATAATCAAGGAAGGCAAGATAAACGACAAAGACAGACCAACAAACTACCCGAAGCTTCTGTCCAATAAACAATCTTCCAGCAGCCCATTGCTTTGACAATGGAACATCTAAAATGGCATTCATAGAATACCTGCAAGGGAAAATCATTCAACATACCAGGGAACCTCATTTTTTTGGAATCAGACAGTACGTATGTCAAAATTTTACCATCCATCAGTTAGTTCAACTTTCATTGCCTCCCTGCTCTGAGCCTCAGTTCCTGTCTCAGAAAAAGTCCCACTTTCCAGTCCATGATTGGAGTGAAAACTACAAATGCAGAGAGTCATCGTTGAAGAAGGCAATGCATCTCCTTCAAGAATTTTCTTGATTGTAGACCGATGGCCATGATTCACTTCTCTTTCATATCTGTGCACCAAATGTCATCATTAGTTTTTTCGAACCAAAATATGTTGTCTTACAGGGCTTACATACCTGTACTTCAGTTCCTCAAACACATTTGATACGGTCAAAAATTTTACTGCAGACTTAGCTGGATTGCATCTGTCGTAGCATGCTAGTTTCCAGACAATCCACTTGTAATGATTCATGACCCACCTAGAGAGATGTGCAATGGAAGTGTAAAACTACGGCAATTAAGTGGAGGCAAAAGAACATTGTTGAAGTACATTACAATGACTAATACATATGAATAACACCAAAGAGCACTTCAAGTACCAAACTCCCTTAAAATATTAAATTTAACCATAGAGGATATCATAAACTCAACAACTGATCTCCATGTCATTCAATAAACAATTAAAATTTTCAAGTAGCAATTACTCTCAGACACACTTCAACTAGCTGACTGACCAAGCCTTGTTTTGATAAAAAAACCACGTAGCAAAGTTACTCTTAACAGTTTCCACAGACACTGGAAACAAAAGTTCAGGGCAGAAGCAAATTACTCTTTAGAAGAAAATTGCATGGAAGCTCCATGTTGAGCCAATAGATGGACAAAAGCTTCTGCTCCCATAACATCATCACCAGACCCATCATGGAAAAAGTGCTCTTCTGCATTCAATGATGTCACCTGTCTGCCCTGGTATGGAAAACACTGCAACAAAATTCATTTTGGCGCACAGAGTGTTGTCAGTGGCAAGAGAATGAGGTCATAGGAGAAGACGATAACTAGCATTGATCATATAAAAGATTACACTCACAACTTTCCCCAGCTCTAACGGAGGCGCTGCAAAAAATTCCTTGATGTGCATCCTTGCATACCGAAATGGATATCGAGTAGAAACCTTTATTTTGCATCCAGAAGCACCAGAGGATAATTGAGACAAATCTGAAGATCACAACCTCAAAACTAGTATAATAGGTCTTGCAACTAATAAAACTCAAAAGGAAAGTACTTAAAAACTCTTAAGGAATGCTTACCATTAGGAGAAACTGCAACGTCCTGGTCAAAAGGGACAGAAGTTTTGGAGAAACGAGGCCTTTTGAAGGAAGAAACAGTTAAACCTAAACCTACTCTCCTTTTTCCACTAGCAGCTTGTCTATTGTTTGTATAAACTGTGTTAATGGCATTGGAAATATCAGCCAATGATCTGCCTGATGACACTTTCCGTGGATCTGCTTTTGAAGAAAAACCATTCAAAGAAGAATGATACACAGTTGAGTCTGGCGCTTGGTTCCTGTCATATAAAGGTTTCTGTCCCCAAGTGTTACAACTCTTAAGGCTATAATCATTTTCATTCCCAGCAGCATCAAATTTCATGATTAAGTTATTCCCAGTACCTTCAGAAGTTGAAAAGTCTTTTTGTCTAGAAGACCGCATGGGGTATGTGCAACTTTTAGTCATATGATTGCTCTTTGATGTTATTTGATGGAGCAAAGGAGTATTAGTATCGCTCCTATCACAAACTAAAGTAGTGTTGTTTTGTCTCTTACTTGGAAATGAGAAAATTGAATCACCAACATCCCCTCCATCAAAGAAATCTCCCAGGTCTGGGTCACCAAGAAGGCTCCTAGCACGTTGGAGTGCATCATTAGAAATGGATATAGACCTTCCACCTGCAGTTTGGAACTTAAGTGGAGCTTGTTTATCTGGTTGAACAACTTTTTGGTCAAACTCATTCTTTAATGTGTGACTACTCCCAACTGAAGGACTTTGACATGATACAACATTCATCATCTTACAACTGTTGATAACTTTATGCTGCTGTACATGAGGTGATAGTTGTTGCCTTTCATATGTTTCGACCATAGCATGTAATTTTTTTGTATGCTGAGGGCTTTGGATATTACTACCAACAGTGTCTTCTTTCAACCCCAATAATGTCTTTGCTCGAGCAAGACCATTAGAAGATATAGTAATTCTTTTGCCAGATACTGTCTTAAAGAGAGAATTTGAGAAGCTGCAAATATTATGTATTGCATGCTCTTCACCTGCAACTCATTAGTCCAGATCACATACATTAGTCTATATATAAAAGCATTTCAAATTACATATTGAATGATGGAAATTTTACTTCAATATCAGGGAAACTGGACTATGAGAAATTGGGAGATAGATTTAGAAAAATTAATTTCCTCTATGAAATCACTTTGCAAGACAGAACCCCAAAAATTCAACTATACTAAGCTTTTCTACAACTTTGGTGAGCGACGAAATAGGATACTTTTCAATAGAAGAGGTCGAGTCTGGAGCAATGATAAATAAAGCTGCTTCTTTGTGACCAAAATGCCTTCACCACTAACCTTGCTAGTTGGATTTTTTACATGGGGCAATAGAATAGAACGAGACTGTCAGTGGTAAAGCTGCTGATGTGTGACTGAAAGATCACATGCTCAAATCCAACAAACAGTTTCTTTGCCAAAAGTATATATATATATAATAGTAAGGCTGCGTACAAAATTTCTCTCACTCCTACTCTCACAAGTTGGGGTTTCATTGGGAGTGGTTGGTGGCCAAATGGAGACCGAACCCCGACATCATCACCATCCAAGTCTTAAAGAGTTGTAGTAATGCCAATTGAGCTACAAACTCATTCACGATGAAATAAGATATAAATTTCATCTCAACAAACAGAAAGACAACAAAATAATAGTTTCAGTTTTCCCAGAATAAGATGTTGCATTCCCACCAAAAAAAAAATGCAGGTTTATTGAATAATTAAATTTTACTAAATTGAAATACTTAGGCAAAGAAGTGAAATGAATAAGGCACCTTCAGAAATAGCATCATGGCCAAGAACAGCCGGAGTGCCTTCATTGATATTCGAACAGCCTTTATGAAACAACACATTAGTCTCGAGCGGTATAACAAAATAATAATAATAATGCAAAATCTAAGCAAAGGTTAATATTTAAATTGAAAATTTTGAACCTTGAAGAAGAATATCAGCCATGGAAGGGAGGAGAGGGGTGGCAATGGGGGTGGGCAAGGGTTTAACATTTGAAGCATCATTACTAATTTTCCAGTGATAATTGTTTTCAGCGTCGGAGAATATCTTCCATGTTGACATTATTTTCTTCTTCTACTTCTTCTTCACATGCGTGGATAAACAAATTAGGGATCAACTATTCTTTATTCTTTTTTTAAGTTCACTTTTACATTCGGGATGGCGGGAAAAGCTCTCATGGAGGGAAGTAAGAAACGCTGCGCACTGTATTTTGAAACAATTTTACCAGTGTTCTCTTATTTTTAAAATTTAAATGTTTTATTCAACCAAAAAATAAATGTTATTGAGAATACTTTGAATTGGATGAAATATTCAAAAAATAAAAAGTTGCATTAAACATTTATTTTAGAAAATAACGAATTCCGTTTCTGAAATTAGTGGAGAGACTAGTTATTTTCAAAATAAATATTGCTTGCTCGAAGGGAGAGTTTTGTCCCAGTTTGGGATCCTATCCAGCTTAAATTAGATTATTCAATGAATTGGTGAAGAAATAAAAATAAATAAATATTTCTTAAACATTGTGTTTTCAAATTAAAATATTTTTTCTTTATAAAAGTTACTTACAAATTTAAAATAAATAATTTTTTCATAAATCTATGCAATGTATCGTGAATTTCTAAACAATTGAAATAAATTAAATATGTTTGGGAATGTATATTTTCTTTTTAACATTCAAATATTTATAATAAAATTTTCATCATTTTATAATCAACAACATTCGATTTGTTATAAAACGTGTTTTTATTTCATTTAATTTGGTCGTTTCAGATTTGTTATTCTCAAGTTTCAATATGAAAAGTTTGTCTTTACTTTCGGAACAACTCCAACATCCCTATTGCAACATTTCCTATTCTCCTAAAACAAAAAATGACGTGAGATTGGAATTATTTTCCTTGATGGGATATAGCATTCGATATAATAGCACTCAAAAATAGTATGGAAAAAAAAGCTCTACGAAGAGTCATAATAGGTGACATAACAAGGATATCTTTTGTCTACCTCTGAGCCTTTGACAAGAGAAAAAAGATACACAAAAAGAGCAGAGCATAAAAAGTTAAGAGGCAGATATGGACACAAATACAAAGAGACAGACGCCAAAATGAATAATTTAGAAATTTCATTCCTTCATCCTATGTCTTTCACAATTTATGCTTGTCTTTCATGGAGCCATTCCCAATACTCGTTTAGCTTGTGATCTGCAGGTCTCACTCGATCCCACTTTCCTGTGCAAAATATAGCATATGCATCCGCTGCATACCTAATTGAGAGAGATTCAGTATTATCATAGGGGGGAAAAGAGAAACATAGATTTACCTAAATAAAAAAATTAAAAAAATAAAAGGGCACACATGCACTCATAGAAAAGAACACAACATGACATACTTGCCAACACCATGGAGTTGAGTTACATGTGTCCATCTTTCCCCCAAGTATTCCTTAGAGAACCGTCGTAACATAGGCGCCCTTCTATTTTGAAGACCTAGACTCTCTATTATCTGTTCTATCTCCTGTACTGTGGCTTGAGTACAAGATTTTGCATCTGGACATAACTCGAACAGTTCTGGTAAAACCTTTTTTACCTGCATTTTGCAAAATAATCTATCAGAAATAAGTACATGCATCCATATAATTTCAACTTTTACACGCCAACATATGATAATTAAATGAAAGCCTCATATGCACAATAGGATGTTTTAACAAAAGCACAAATTACACTCCTGCAAATGACCACTAGTTCTAATGGCACCATCTTCACCTTAGAGAACAAGGTGGCATAGGAGATCCTGGGAATTAAATTGACTAGGTGTCCTGATTCCTAATTTACCATATTCTCAAACCATGCACCCATCTAATTGACACTACTCGAAGAATATCATAAATGAATTGACACACTTAAATATCAAATAACCAACGCAAAAAAAACCTAATGAAGATTTTTTTTATACTAAGACCTTATCAACTTGGTAAATATCATAAAGCATGAAACTTGGTAAATATCATAACACGAATAGAAGGTACATCCATGTCATAATCACCACATCCCCAACATAGTAAAATTATGCAGTGAAGAAATCTAATTTTCAACAAAGATTTCTATGCATCAGACAAAAAATATTTGTGAAAAGATAGAATTTGTGACATGAATATACCTGTCTACCAGTAGTTTGGTTGAGAAGGATGCATATAACCAACACCCTCCAAGGGTCATGAACGTGATCCTCTTGAAGGAGAACAATATCAGATCGCGGAGGCTTCCATGTATTATCAGGAGTTCTTCTTTTGTAAGCCTCGTCCCTCTTCTCAGAAGCCGAAAGGGTTCTTTTAACTCTAGGTGGAGAGACATTCTGCGAAGAAGAAACATAGTTAACACTAACGGTGTCAATGTCATTCCTATTTTTGTCTAATTCAACCTGAGTTCTATTTTCTTGAATCTGAACCGATTTTCTCTTCTTCTTCTTGGTTTTAGTCTTCCCATCCTGCAACTTATCGTGAGTAGCACTACACGAATCCTCTTCAGTCAACCTCTTTCTCTTTTTTTCGGCATTTTGGTTCTTCCTTTTGGACTTCTTGTCGACCATCAAAGTTTCTTCATTCAGATTAGAGTGTTGTAAAATAGCTGGACACTCCATTCTCCTAAAACCTAAAATGTAGTTATTTAATGTTAACAAACTCACCATAGAATGAAAAACAAAAACACAAAAAACAAAAGAAAACAATACAACAAAACAGAGGGATAGGAGAAAGTAACTTACGGCGAAAATAAAATATTGTGAGAAGAAAGGCTGGAAACGAAGGAACTAGTAAGGGTTAGCAACAATTAAAAGAGAGAAAGTGAAGCAAGAAAGGCAAAAGACTCTTCGATAATGGTAAAATGATATATTGGCTATTGACTGTTGAGTTCCCCGTAGTACCGGTTTATCATGCTGGACAACTATAAATTCTTCAGTGTGTCTGTTCATATCTTCACTTTATCAAGCTTGTTATAGGCATAAATTTAGAAAAAACTATTACGATAAAAAAAAAAATCATAATGAAAAAAAAAAGAAACTAAAAAAAGAGCTTTTTTTTTAATCTTATCTGTTTTTCTTTGTATTTTTTCTAAACACGAAGAGTTATAAAAATAAAAAGATAACTTTCTTGGAGGGAAAATGTTTATCCTCTTAAAAGACACAACTTATATTCTTTCACTCTCAAAAATAGATGGGACCCACACCTTTATATTTTTTTGTCAATTCTCTCTCCTTCTTTATCTATCTTTTTCTCTGTAACGGTAATTGAATATAATGGTAATGAGTAAGTATTGAGATATACTAATTAACATTATATTCCATTACCGTTCCGTTACTGTTATATTTCATTACCCGTTCCATTACCGTTATATTCCATTACCGTTATATTACCGTTATATTATTTTTCATTACCGTTACATTCTCTCTCTTAAAATGACATAATTTTATATCCTTTTAAAATGACACACATTTTACCCTTTTCTTGAAATATGTGTTTCTAAACAATTTTTAAGGTGATTATCAAATAGCTTTTAATTTTTTTTTTTACTTTAACTTATAAATAGTTTTTAACTTAAAAAAAAAAACATCTGTTAATTTTCTGCTTTTAAATTTAGAGGAGGGATATTGTCAGTACCAAAATTTTTCACTACCAACTTACTACCTATCTAATCACCATTAAATTAACATTTTCTCTCTCTTCAATTTTTTTTAACATTCTCTCTCTTTAATCCAATGGTGATGTGATAAGTAGTGAGTTAGTAGTAAGATTTTTTGGTAGTTAGAATATCCTTACTCTTAAATTTAATTATTTCGTTGAATATTTTGATTTATTTTTCTGTTTTGCTCAATGTTATTAAAACCGGCTCGGTCATTAACCCGGACGAGGTACTGGGTTATTGGGTCACTGGTTCAACCAGTGGGTCATTGGTTCAACCGCATGACCCGGTAATTATATGGAATTTTATAATTTATATTAAAAAATTATAAACATACTCAAATATCTAAGCAAAAATGACAAAAAAAATCAAATATTTTAATATAAAAAATAATAAATCACATATTATTATACAATAAAGGATCAAACAAAATATAATGATCGTGATACGAAGCTTTAGGTTAAGAAAATGACATCTCTAACTATAAATCAAATCAAAAAAATTTGCATAGTGCATAATTGAAATAATATTAGTGTTGTAGGTACATAAATTATGTAAGTCAATAAGCAAAAAATATATTTAAATATGTCCATTATGAAAAAAAATTTGAAAAAAAAAATCTGGAATTTTTTTTGGGACCAGGCTGGGTCACCGGTTAACTGATCGGGTCACCGGTTAACTGATCGGGTCACCGGTTTTCATGAAAATTGGCCGAGTCGGACCGGTCGCACCGGTTCTGATGCATGGCCGGTGCGTTACTTGAACCGGACCAATTATATGACCGGTTTACCGATTCACGGGTCAACCCAACCAAGTCGGTTCGGGTTTAATAACGCTGGTTTTCTTCATTTCTTTTGGAAGGTTGGCAATCCAGGATCGAAATGTCTATCTTCATTTTCAATAATACTTTTGAATAAAAAAATGCAATGTACCAGTTTTATATACTGATGACGTAAATATTACTAATTCTGCACTTTTAGAGTTTTCCTTTGCGTCCATTATTTTGAAATCAAGTTCATTATTTTGAAATCAAGCTGAGATTCAAAAATGATTTCATTAATAACGTAATTTAAAAGGCTTACCACTATTTTAGAGTTATGATTCTTACTATATTGCATCAATTCAAAATCTACAGTTGAAAAAGAGAAAAAAATTAACTAATTTCAAATTAATCTAACAACAACAAAAGAAATAGTAAGAGTAATAAATTTAAAATAGTGATAAGTATAAGTGTCCCAAATTAAAATAGACCTAAAATTCCATTAAAAGGTAGTGAATGGAGGTCTAGAACCTCAATTTTGAGAGAGCATGACCATACAATAGATTTGCTTTATAATAATTATAAATAAAATATATGTTAAATTAAGCTATTAGGATTGTGGGTTCATCTAATACCCCAATTAATTTGGGATATGTTGAAATTAAGCTATTAGGATTGTCCAGTAGTGAAAGATGTGGCTAAATGCATGAGGATGAAAATTAAAACATAATTACAAGAATTTCTCTCAATCCTGAAGAAAAATTGAGCGACTAACTAGTATGTGTACCACACTTTGTAACTCTATAACTCTTCAACTGAAAGGTTGGAAGAATACCATCTTGTCCAGAAAAGATAATTAAGGAAATTGAAGAAGCTGAGGGATGCAAGAAGCCAATAGAAAAGGTCCAACCTATCCTTGTTAAGGTCATTGTCAACGAGCCAGCCGCTACTAGAACTTGAGGTAATTTTGTTCACGAGAGAAACCATGAGTGAGCTCAAGTAGAATCCAAATGAATATGAACAATAAGTCATAGCAGTTAAAAAAGCTTGCATCCCTTCCAATGATTGTTTGTAAAAGAACTCTATGAGCCCAACAGCAGTAAACATTTCTGAGAGGCCAAAGATTAGAAACTGAGGAGCAATCCAAAAGATTGACAACTTCTCATTTGAATGTAAAGCCAAGTTTCTCCTTTTATTCTCTACCAAGGCTGCTGAAACCATTGAAAAGGTAGCAATGAAGAGTCCAATGCCAATCCTCTGCAGAGGGGAGATCCCAGAATCCTTACCAGTGAATCTTCGCGCAATTGGTACAAAAGCTGTTTCATATATAGGGACAAAAAATATAAGCATGATGTAAGGGATGGACTGCAGTGAAGCTGGTGGTATTTTCAACTCTTTTGTGATGTGGGTATCCATGGAACTTCCTTGTTGTACTGAAAATGTTTGGAGCTGAGCTAAAATGGTATTGAAAATGATGGTGCAGCCAAAAATTGGAATAACTGATATAATTATCTTGACTTGCTCCACTTGTGCCATTGTGGATAATCTCCATGGACTTTCCTTGGCCTGAGTTCCTTCTTGGATTTTGATGCATGCCTTGTCAAGGAATCTACAATATATATATATATTTTTTTTAAAAAATAAAAAATCTTTGATATTAAATATTGTGCAATCAATGGCAACAAGAGAATTTCTGTAAGAAATACTTTTTAAATTTGTAAACATTATATTTTCCTTGCATTTGGTTATAACAGGGCAAAACAGACTGTGTCTTAACCCCCTCACAAGTCACAATGAATTTGATATCCCACGCACCTGAACTTTTTTGAATGGAGGAAGCTGTTGATCTTAGTTGATGTTGCTGAAACATGGTTTGGCCTACTGTTTTGGCTTCCATGAAGCTTCTCTGTATTTGAAGGGCATATTTGCTTTCTCTTAGTTATTGCAGCTACAAAAACCTGACGAGTGACGAGTACAAAACCAAAAATAAGATTATTAATGTATCATTTAACATGTCTTTACATTATGAGTGAAGGTTTAAAGATATTTAAGTATTTATGCATAGAGAGAAAATAAGTTCCTAGGATTGAACTTCATTTATGCATAGAGAGATAATATTTAAGTATTGATAATGATAACATGTATTTAAGTATTGACCAAAGTTTGTACTTTGTACTTTTTCCTATTTCCCACCCTTAAAATTTTCTTATTTCCCCTTACCCATTGAACCAAAATTTCATTAAATACAAACAGATAAGATAGTTATATTGCTAAAGATATTTGTTTGAGAAATGGTGACAAAAGAAGAAAGGTTTCAAAGCATCCAAGGTTGTGACTTCTGAACAAAGGCAAATCTAAATGATATATAGTTACCTGAGCAACAGGGATGAAAATACTTCCCCTGGGTGGCTTGTTCCTATATCTAAATGCTCCTGAGATCAAGCTTATCAAACCTACTGCCATGGCTGCCGCTGAAACTCCAAACCCGACATCCATTCCGGAGTTAGTTTGGACCCAAACGAGAAGTGTTAGTGCACCAAGCTCACCCATGCAGAAGGCAAAATAGGCAATGTTGAAAAAAGTAGAAAGCTTCCTATTTTGTGAAGGTTCATCCTTCCAGAACTGATCAGCTCCTAGGGAAATTATGTTGGGTTTTAGACATCCACTTCCCAAAGCCACCAAGTATAGAGCAAGAAAGAATATGAATGCCATATAGCCATTTGCCACCACACAAGGGTTGCCATCTAACATTCTGCAAGTAGGTGGTCTTAGCTGTGGAAGATGTGCTTGAACTGAGAGTAGTATAAAACCCTGTCACAAAATCCAAAATCTTAAGAGACATATAATATAAAACTATCAAAGATTCATCACTTTAACATCTTAAGCTATTAGGTTGAAATGGTTGTTTATCATGATATTAGAGCTAAGATTACTAAAAGGGTCACAAGTACGATCCTCAGTGCCGGCCTAAATGACTCTTGTGTAATGGAGTTTGTTAGAGAGATATAATAAAATCATCAAAGTCTCGTCACTTATTAGATTAGCTTAAGCTTTTAGATGAAATGGTTGGTTATGATAATTCTATCCTATTCTTTGTTTTCTTTGATTACATATTTCTGTGTTTTCTATAGGAAACTTCAATTTGCTCATGGGAGATGCAAAACTGTGGGTTGTAGAATAGAAACCTTCATAAGAATTGCATACCCCTTTTTAAACTCGTAGTAGATTATGTTATATCAAAGATTGGCATACATTATTTAATTTAAAACTGATAAAGATATTAGGAAGCAGGCAAGAATCAGGAATATGCTAGTTGCAGATACTCAATGAACAAATTGTAAAGTATAAGAAAAGGGACATGTTAAAGAAAGGACATACACAAAGCTCCACAAAGCCAAATATCAACATGGTCAAGAAGCTCCCAAGATAAGAATCTGATAAGAACCCACCAAAGAGAGAGAGAAGAAAGATTGTCCCTATAAAGTTTGTCACTATGTTTGCAGATTTAGAGAGTGGAAAG